>JARHVA010005159.1:855000-920000 GCA_037957365.1 Torreya grandis
GATATGGTCACTCATACATGACATATATCACATACCTATTACATACATTTATCCATTCACTAATACATGACAAATACCTAAAATCATGATATGATAACTTATAATTGAGTTAAATATAGATAATAACCCTAATAGACACCTTTTGAAATAAAGTAAATAAACACACCATTCAAATTCATCTAAAAAGATACCATGCTCTAAACTAAATGTCAGATAGATGGTCAATCCATGCATTCTTCAATTCTAATCTCATGAATTATTTCAAAATTGTGAAGAATAAAGTAACATTCTAGCACTCCAAATTCAAATAATACATTCCCTTATTGATCCTTATCATCCCTAATCACTCTCTCATCAACCCTTGTATTTATGCTTATCATCCCTATTCATTCCCTCACTATTTCTCATTGTCTCTCATTATCCCTAGTCACTCGCTCATTGGCTATCATCATCCTTCATTATTTATAATCACTCCCTCATCAACCCTTGTCATCCATAGTCACTCCCTTATCATCCCTCATTGTCATTGATCATCCATAAACACTCAAGGTAATCAAACCTAATCAACCTTAATCATACCTAATAACTCTCTCATCATCTTGTGTATCATCCCTAATCATGCTCTCATAATCCCTTGTCATCCTTAATAACTCCCTCATTAACCATCATCATTTCTTATTATCATAAGTTAATCCTTCATCATATTTCATTAGACCCTTAATCATTATAAATCACTCCCTCATCAACCCTCATGATCCTTAATCATCCATAATCACCCCCTCCTCATTTGTACTCATCTCTTAACGTACCCAATAATTCCCTCATTGTCACTTATCATACCTAATCACTCTATCATCATTCATAGTCACTGCCTCATCTAGTAGAGTATGTTCCAATGTATTAGTTAGTATAAATTTATTCTAGATTGAATAATATATTTTTTAGATGAATATTTAATGGTGTTTCAATTCCTTTTATTTTTTTAGGAGTGTACTATGGTGATTATTTGCATTCATGTCCAATATATTAGATATGGTCATGATGGATTACTTTATGGAGATTATTGAATTATTTACATGGTGAAAATAAGATAATATCCTATTTTCACTTGCATGGAGGAAAAAAATATAATTATGAGGGATGATGAAAAATGATGATAGATAAAAAAAATTACATCTTTATTCTTGCTTTGTATGAGGTGAAATCCTTCTTCTAGACATAGTTATTTCCAAATCATTGAGCGAAAGGGCTAGATAATTTTTGATCTTCTCATGTTTGTGATTTATTCTCAAAAAAATATGTGGTTCATGAGTATAAATTATTATAATTTATTCCACTCAATTTATTATGCCATGTTTTCTCCTTGCATTTAAATCTTTACACTTATGTAGGAATTATGATAGGAAAGTAGAGAGGGGGTTGAGATGAACTACCAATTCTTGAATAATTCCTTTGTAGTGTGGTCTACATAATTTATGCGTATTGTTTATCATTTAGTTTTAATTTTTAGGGTTTTAGGTTAAGGTTTTAGGGTTAAAATTTTATAGTTCAATGTTTAGAGTTGATTGTTTAGGTTTTGGAATTTAGGTTTTAAGGTTTAGGTTTTGTCCAGTTTTAGGATTCAGGGTCTATGGTTTTGGGTTTGAGATTTTATGGTTCTAGGTTTGTGTTTTAGTGTTAAAATTTCAAGGTTTATGGTTTAGTGATTAGGGTTTCAATATTAGGGTTTATTATTAAAAGTTTAGGGGTCAAGGTTTAGGGTTTGGGGTTTAGTGTTTAGGGTTTAAGGTTCATGATTCTAAATTTTGTGTTTAAGGTTTAGTGTCTAATATTAAGGACTTATAAGGTTAAGGTTTTATGGTTTAGTGTTTAGGATTTAGGATTCTAAGCTTATGGTTTTTGATTTAGGGTTAAGGGCTTAAATTTTAGGTTTTAGGGCTTAGGGTCTAGGTTTTAGGGTTTAGGTATTATTGTTTTATGTTTAGGGATAATGTATTAGGGTTAAGTGTTCAAGGTTTATGATGATTAAAATTTAGGTTTAGGGTTCAAAATTCAATGTTTATGGTGTTTAGGGTTTGGTATTTGGGTTTTAGGGTTAATGGTTTAGGTGTAAATGGAGTGTACTAGGGTGATTAACTACATTTGTGTCTTGTATGAGTGACTATAAATAAATACAATAATATGTCATGTATGAGTGACAACATACCTACATGTATTACTATGTATGGGGTAGATGTAATGTTTTAATTACTATATCATTATTATATGTATGATAAAGGTTAAATTCTATAGGTTATCCATTTATGAATATTGATTGACCCATTGATTAAAAAATCCCCAAATTATCAAGAATTCATCTTGAATCCACCATCAAGCCTTTTACATGAATATCCCTAATCATTACTTTACAATATATAGGTTAAAATTATCCCTATCCTTTCAAGATATGGCTTAGGGTCTAGCTTTAGGTATATTATTTAGTACTCATGGTTCAAGTTTTATGGCTTAGGGTTTAGGTTTCAATGTTTAGTGTTTAGGGCTAGGGGTTTGGGGTTAATAGTTTAGGTGGAAATATATTAAACTATGGTTATTATCTAAAAAATATATGGAACATGGTATATAATGGTTTAAGATATAATTTCCACCTATAAACATACTTTTTTTATTAGGAACACAGTCATAGTTGACTCCTATTTAAGCCTAGGTCAATAAAGAGTATACTTTGAGGAGTTGGAAAGAAAGAATGGGCGATAGAATTAATTATAAAACCTTAACCATGGTTATAAACACATAATTATTTAATTAGGCCAAGAAAATAGGGGTGGAAATTGAGCTTAATCCTTAACCTATAATTGACACATAAACCCTATGCACACTAAGTGCTCAAGAAGTCTACCTTGGGTTTTATGAATTTTGGAGGTGTTAGGAGTGTGAGCCAACCATAAGAATTTGTAAAAATGGTCCCCATAAATTTTAAAATACCATCGTATCATAATTTTGTATAGTATAATAGGGGAAGTGACCTCTATTTCATCTAAAATAGAAGGCACTCCCAAGAGGAAAAATACTGTAGGCTTAGTATAAAAAGGGTAAGGAAATGAGTTAGAGACTATCAAAACCTTGAAAAAAGATGTAGGAGGATGTGTTGAAAATGATAAAACACATGTAAGTCATCAAAATCATAATGAATAATCATAGGAGTTGATGAGTAGATATGTGTAGACTAGGACTACTAAGCCTTACCTAAGTCTAAAATCCCTAAGTAGATGTGGCTTCACTTCTAATTCTATGTGAACCTTGTAGAGAATTGGAGGACCTATATGGGGATATATAATGTGTGTGAGAACATTAATTTTTTAGATAAGTCCATAGAGAGATCATTTCCTAGCTCAAGAACATGATAAGGTTCATAGAATGCCTTGAAGAGCTTGAGAGGCCATGTTTGGAAGCTCACAATAATATGGATACCTAACATGGGTGTCTAACAAGATAGGATAGGATGGAGAGGGTCTTAAGAAAGGATATAATGGAATTTATTTAGGGTTAAAATGTCACAATTTTATGAACTATCCTGAAGGGGTAAAACCACCTAAAACCCTTGTTAATTACCTGATTGGAAAGAAGTAAAGGCATCTTGGAGGGCTAGTTTGATTGGGAAATGATCTTGGACATATAGAAGACTCCCTAGGTCTCCTTCATATCAAGTTGAATTTTACCCTATCTACATGAAAATGGTAAGTAATGGATTTTATTGATAATTTTTTTATGTCTTGTAGGTACATATGTCATACCCTTCCTTATATGGATTCGATTGAGAAATTGATGATCATCTTAGTGCCAAATGTGAAAATAGGTGTAAATAATGGTGATTATTAATATATATAATGATAACACTTGTATACAAGAGGATTGATGATTATAGACACATCTAATGTATGTTGGAGCCTATTTCTTATCATCGCTTCATAGTGTAGTGATCTCATCTTTGAGTTAGTTTTTTTTGTGTGTGTGTTCCATAAGTTCTCATGAAGCACAAGTGTGTGGTGTGTGTTTTTATGTCTTGTAGGGATTTAATATAAGTGTTTAAACTAGTCTAAGATCTTTGTCATGTTTAGAGACATGGAGGAGATTCATAAAATCAATGGTAGAGGTATAGTGTTGGTTATAGAACCAGTCTACCATGTACATAATTAAATATCATACATTCACTTATAGAAATTTTACATACACACCTATAGGCATTCCCAATAAGGGAGTGGGATCTTAAATATTAGGTTTTACGGTTTAGTGTTTATTAATTTAGGCTTATGGTTTGTACTTTAAGTTTAATGGCTTAAAGTTTAGAATTTAGGGCTTAGGGTTTAGGGTATAATGTCTAGGGTTTAAAGTTTTAAGGCTTGATGTTTAGGGTCTAGGTTTTAGGGTTTAGGTATTATTGTTTTATGTTTAGAGATAATGTATTAGGGTTAAGTTTTTAAGTTCTATGGTGTTTAGATTTTAGGTTTAGGGTTCAACATTTAAGGTTTATAGTGTTCAGGTTTGGAGTTTGGGTTTTAGGGTTAATGGTTTAGGTTTAATGGACTGTACTATGGTGATTAGCTAAATTTGTGTCTAGTATTAGTGACCATAATGTGAATACATGAATATTTCATGTATGAGTGACATCATACCTATATGTGGTACTAGGAATGGGGTAGATTTAATGTATGAATGGCTATATTATTATTATATGTATGTTATAGGTTGAATGATACATGCTAGGAATTTATGGATATTGATAGACCCATTAATTAAAAAACCCATAAATTATTCAATAATTCATATTGAATCCATGTTCATGCCTTTTACATGAATGTTTGTAGTCACTCCTTTCTCTAGATATAGGTTAGAATGACCCCTTTCCTTTTAAGATATGGCTTATTCAATGCCCCCTCTCCTTTCCCTATATAGGTGATAACTCAATATTATGGTTTATGGGTATAGGTTTAGGATTTATAAATTTAGATTTTAAGGTTCATGGTTGATGGTTCAAGATTCACAACATAGGGTTTAGTGTATATGTACTAGCACTTAGGGTTTAAGTTTCAATGTTATGGATTAAGGATTAGGTTATAGGTCTTATTATTTATATTTTATGCTTACTATTTTGGAATTTATGGTTTATGGCTCAAGGGATCAAGAGTTTAGCTTTTAGGGTTTCAGTTTTGGTGTTTAGGGTTAGGGTTCTGGGTTTATGGTCTCACACTTAGGGTTTAGTGTGTAAGGTTTAGTGTTTTGGTCTTGGGAGTTTGGTTGAGGGTTTGGGGTTTGGAACTTAGTGTTTAGTATTTAGGGTTTGGGATTTAATGTTTGGGGATTAGGGATTAGGGCTTAGGACTTGGGATTTAATGTTTATGTTTTATAATTTATGGTTTGGGGTTTTAGGTTTAGGTTTTAGGGCTAAGGGTTTAGGGATTTATGTTTAGTGTTTAAGGTTAAGGGTTTTGTATTTTCCATTTGGGTTTAAAGAATTTTGTTTAGGAGTTAATGTTTAAGATTTATAACTTATGGTTTATGGTTTAGTCTTGGGGTTTATTGTTAACGGATTACATTTAGGTTTTAATTTTAAGAATTTAGGATTTTAGGTTTAGGGTTTATGGTTTAGGGTGAAGGGCTTACATTTAGGTTTTAGGTTTTAGGGTTTAGGGTATAAAGTATAGGGTTTAATGTTTTAATTTTATATGTTTAAGGTCCATAGTTTAGGGTTTATGGAATATTGTTTCTAGTTTAGGGATAATATATTAGGGTTAATGGTTCAAAGTTTTGGGCTTAGGGTTTAAGGTTTAAGGTTTAGCTATATTATTTAGTGTTCATGGTTTAGGGTTTATGGCTTAGGTTTTGGGGTTTACAATTTAGGTTTCAATGTTTAGGGTTTAAGGTTTATTTTTTAGGGTTAAGGGTTTGGGGCTAATGTTTTAGGTGTAAATGGAGTGCACTAGGTTTATTAGGTTCTTTCCTATCTAATAGGAGTGACCATATCATGACAACATGAAAATGTCATATACGAGTGACTGAATACCTATATGTAGTACCATGTATGTGGTAGATGTAATGTATGAATGATTGTATGATTACTATATATATGATATAGGTTACATGATACAAGTTATTTATTTATGTGTATTGATAAACCCATTAATTAATGTTCATTTTTTATGTTGAGAACAAGGTTATTAAGAAGATTCCAAGGAAAAGATAACAAACTCCAAGTATAGTACATCTCTAACTTTGTTGATTAAGTATAAACCTCTTATGAAGGTCCAATGTTATAATGTAAACACTATAGAATAATTACAAGTAAAATGATTTAAATCATTTGATAGTTAATAAAAGTCAATATCATTTCATGTAAGTAGATTACACCATCCAAACTTAAAGAGTAGTGTTTCCATTGAATTATAATTCTTAAGAATGTAATAAAGGAAATTATTTTCTTATCCTCAAAGATAGTCTGTAAACATCTTAATAAATCTTTGTAGAAACCCTTTTATGAGCTTAGATTAATAACACCTTTTCAATATTGAACACACATATATATAATATTATGGTAGTGATTATGACTTAATCAACTTTTTGGATACTTTTGTGATATAATTGGTATCTTGAAATTGTGTAAAGACACTTATGAGTGTTGTATCATTGTCTTGATATTTTCAATGATTTTTTGAATTGAATGAGTCCAAAAAATAATGTAGTTGTAGACCTCTTTGTATCGAGTCTTTATGAGTTAGAATTTATCCTAATAGTCCTATAAAAGGTAGAGTTGTTGTCATCTAAGTTTTGAGTAGAAGTTCTTCATGCACTAAGAATATTGAGTCAAATAATTGGTGAAACCCTCACAGTATTGTTCAAAAAAGTGAGGATGTATAATTGAGTGATTTAAGAGTCAAATAAGGGTTTTGATTGAAGGTAGATTTTTATCTTAGGACTGAGTACCCTATTATAAGTCACTAAAAGTGCCTTCTAATTTAAATACATAGGCTAAGAAGTCAAGAGATACTACTAAATAATAAGGTCATTACTATTTCAATACCAATACTTAGAAGACCTTTTGTGATAGACAAAGGGATAATCTATGGTTAGGAAGAGACCTAATTATAATCAATTTTCTAAAGTTCCTTGAATTATACTAGGTTGAGTTAGTGGAACACTTAATTTGACACTAGTAATGAATAGTAAATATCAAGATATGGCTTGTGTATTTAGGTAGGGCATATTCCTTGAGATCAAGCCATGGCTCAATTATTTAATCAGGTAGAGCATACTCAAGTAGATAAAGTAGATATGGGATACTTAAGTAGGTAAAATATACATGTAATACTCAATGGTATCTAGATAAATTACATACATAACATGATTTGTAACCTTGTCTCTCATTTTATTTTTTTATCTTGAAATTTTGAAAACCAACTATTGGATAAAATGGAATTTGCAAAACTATATTCTAAATGGTAATTTGTACATGTCTATAATCAATTTTAGAAGATTATGACTGGTCCTAATTTGTTATATTAGAAAAATAAAATTAAATGGACACTTATACTTAACATTTATTTTACTAAATATATGCTTACAAAAATAGTACTTATGATTGCAAAAAATAAAAAAATTACATGGATTTCAAAAGACTGATTGCAAAAAAAGCATGGATTACAAAGCATGTACACCCTTTGGAAAGAATTCAGACCCTTTGAAAAGGATGCACACCCTTTGAAAAGGGTGTATGCCCTTTTTAGTCCAAAGGGCATACACCCTTTAAAATACAAAGGGCTTACCCCTTTTAAGGTTGAGATCGACCCTTAATATAGTTTGTATTAGTTTTTTTAGAAAAAAGGACATACACCATTTACACAAAATTATTTGTATTTTTATTTTTGTCACTTATTTATCTCCCAACGTTTTACGTCTACCCTTAACTTGATGGATGATCTAAGGTAGCTAATAAATAGGTCTATCAAAGATACTAAGGAAATATCAGACTTGCCATACATACATGATGATTATTTACACTATGAAATGTATAAAAGACAAGATAACACTTTCAAATAGGTAAGGAGGAAAGGAAAAATGAAAGGAAGTCTATAATATCATTGTTGTTCATCAACCAACCATGAAAATACAATAAACACAAGATTTGAGTAGGCATGAATTATATCTTATTCACTCCAAATAGTCAAGTAAAAGTGTTCATGGAGTTGTTACAAATCAGGTTAAATATTATTTAAAATTCCAAAAATTGGATTACATATATGGAATTGAAAGAGAGGAGAGAGAAGGAGATGAGAGCCCCTAAGACTAGGAAAAAAACCTTCACTTAGTCTTCATGAAAATCCAACATAGCATTCCATTATTAATATCTCATCCACCTTTGGAAAAATGTAGTAGATTTTGGAATTATACCTTTTTGTAAGCATGAATAACTCTTGAGAATTCATATCTGATGTTTGACCCATACAACATCCTAGATTTTTTCTTGCATACACATATATCCTTGGTCAAGAAGTCATTTCCATGAAAATTTGCTTTGATCCTTGAGAATAGGTCATCATGAATTGATATAGTATTAATTTTAAACCTTATTTAAACCATTAATTATTTTTTCTCACATTTATTTTGATGTAGAGATCTTTGAGTGCATGTTTGACTTTGTCTTCCTTGACTAGTTGTTGGAAGGAAAAGGTCTTTTCAAAGTTGTTTATGAGTCTTTCAAGAATTTCAAAATTTATTAAAATAAATATTTTAAATTTTAATAATATTAAGGTGGTTTGGACACAATTTCAAACCTAAATAAATTCATTTTAAGTGTTTTTATGTACCAACTTGGTGCTTTTCTCACATGACTCTTCCTTGTGCAAAAGGTTTAGGAGAGAGAAACTAAGTTTTTACATTGTAAAATACATAATTAAAACATTAAAGGATTATAAAAATGACATAATAAATGAAAAAAATCATTTATAAACATCAAGTATTCCAGAATACATCATTTTGGTCATAGAGCATGCTTTAACACCCCTTCCTTTCAACTATAAAAACTTGAAAAACTCCTTGTATACAAGATTATACAAAAAAAACTAAGAATATGGGTGATTTCATGAGTATCCTCAATCCCATAAAATGTCCATACAAAATTTCATTATTAGACTCCAAGTGTTATTACTCTTTTTCCTTCATTTTCTTCTCCAATTAGGCCTAATTAGCCCTCCTAAGCCTAGAAAGAAATATCTGTACCAAATGATGACCCAAATAGGTAAAACTATGAAAAATAATTTGATGAAATTTATATGGCCTAATACCATACCCCATTCCAAATTTTGGGTCTTGAGACCATGTGGAAGTATGAAAACCATGAAACCACCTTGCTTCCTAATCTTATTTTGAGCCTATTTGGGATTACCTTATAAAATGGGATTTGTTTGATCACGTAAAAAAAATCCTATGAAATTTTTTATTCTCTAATTTTCATTAAAACTCACAAAATACCTCATCCAATGATTGGTGAATTCTCCCCTTCTCAAAATACCTAAAAAACACCAAAAATAATGAAAATGGGTTATTTGGAGGAATTTGTACAACTAACATTAGCATCAAAATATATGTGGATAAGATCCTTGAATTAATTAAAAAAATACAAGATGTTTTATGATAAATACATGTAATTATATATGCATTTTAGGTATTTTTTGTTTGACTAGTCATAATCAGGGTTTTAGAAGGTTTTATGACTTGTTTAGGGTTTTAATGATTGTTCATAAGGATATGACATCAAACTGACCTAATTCCTCTTAAAAAAACTTATTGACTTAACTACTAAGATATCTTATATGGATAATATCCACATGATAATTTTTATAAATGGTACAATCATTTTATGTTGATCCTTAAGAGGCTTACTAAGCATTCTTAAGGCTCAAGAGATGCCTAATCTATGTTTTTTGTCAAAAAAATCAATTCCATTATTTGGAAGAGTTTATAAACATTTTAATAAATCCCCTCCATTATTATAAATTATCTATAATTATTCATCACTCCTCTATATGCTCAATGTACACTAGTTATGGTATTTAGGGTTATTGGCTTGTCTCTCTCATACTAGCCCTCAAGGGCATTTGACCTGAAACCTATGTTAATTTCAACTAGAAGTAGGATGATGCCATTACCAATAATTTTATTCTCCTCAAGTAATATTAATTATCTTTTTCATGTTTTATTTATATGTTTGTGCTCAAATATACTACTTGGTCTCAAGACTGCCCCTTACTAATGGAGTGGACAAGGTCTGAGATAAAATAGTGGGCATGCCCCCTATTTGTGTGACCTTGTAAGGATAATTAATGTATTAATTTACTCATTAATTTTTTTTAATAACTTCTAAACCTTGATCATGCCTATAAAGGCCACAAAACCTCAATTTTATTAAATATTGGTTGGGTGTGCCTATGTGAAAAGAACTGAGGAAGGTTATCTTGGGTTCAAGACCTGTTAAGTCACTTAACCTAAAAATTAATCTCCTTATAATGTTTTATATATTCCATGAAATTATTTATGATGATATTCCATCATCATTTACCTCTAAAGAGGGTTTAGAACATTATATTTTATTACTGAGGGTTTATGTGCTAAATAGGCATATTGACCCTAGAGGTTTAGTAAAATGAATTTCTCCTCCTTATCCACTATGTGAGATTGATAAAAAACATAATTTAAGTCATAATAAGGTCATCCAAACTCTCTCTCAACTACTATTTTACTAATTTCAATGGAATGACACTATTCACCACTAAGGGTATGAATGGTCTGCATGGTTGCCCAAAACTGTAGGTGGAGATATGACTATATTTATTGTGTTTTAGACTACCATTAACATTGATAGTCATCTTTAGGTTCATTATCCTATATGAAGTCCCATTTAGCTTAGAGTACCTTTCAACATGATTTAATATATTTCATTTAGGCTTAAGTTATATCTATCCTCTCTTAGTTTGTAGGTGTCTATAGGGATCATGATTATGTGTTTTAGGCTTTGAGACCTTACTTTCACTTAAGTGACCATATCAATACCTTTTAACCCTTTTCCTATCATAACTAAGTAATGAATCATCTACTAGCTTCTATTTTAGGTATTCACTTTTGACTATCTCTTCTAAATAGACATGTAGGTGTCCTATTAGGGTCAACTAACCATTATTTGTGGGTTTTGACCTTAACTTCCTACTATTAATCTTCTTAAATAGTTCATGGACCTAGTCTTTTAGGGGTACAATCACTGAGAGGGGGGGTGAATTAGTGATCCTAGATAATTCAACTTCAATTCCAAACCTTTAAAAACTCTTAATTAATTATCACAAGCATTCATGAAGCATACACAAAATTCATAGTAATGAATAAGAGAGACAATGCAAGATTAAGTAAATAACACATGATATATGTGGGAAACCCTCTTGAGGAAGAAAACCCATTGGAACCTATAATTATACTATTATCCTATAATAACAAGAACAAATTTAGACCAAATTCAACTCATAAAGGAACTAGCATCCCTTATTTAGTGAGATTATAATCCCATAAGGTGCTATAACACCTATTTATCTAAGTTGCCACAACAACTAGAATTTTATAAATTTTAACCTTGAAAGGAGTCTATAACTCCCCTCTATTTTGATCGACCACAATAAAAAATAATAAAATATCCATCTTTGAACTGATGTCTACAACACCTAATGATGGACCTCTAATTATCACTCTTCACCTTCACTCACACTCAATCATAAGAACATTATTATGACAATAGAATTATGACCTTTAGGTCACATAAATAGTACTAAATCTATTATTCTCTTAAAATCATCCAATGGGAACCTACCCATTCTTTTTCTTCATAACATTATGCTCTCAAATGCAAATTCCACACATAAGTCTCTCTCAAGTTTAGAAACCATTACTTTTGGTTTCACTATATATAGAGCATTCATGATTATCAACATCTTCTTGGTCAGCCATTAGGTATGCCTTAAAACCTAATTCATATATCATATGAATACATTGATCAATATAACACTCATAGGTCATCCATAGCACTCATGGGTCACCCTTAATAAGTTACACCTTTTAATTAGGCCCTTGTAGCTCTTTTATGCCTCATGGAGAATTATTATTATCTATTTAATGATAACAATAAGAACATAGGACAACTTAAAAATTCATGGATCCATTCCAAATTACCCATTTGACATTTTAAAATGATCAAAGTCACCAAAACACTCTTCTGTTAAAGCACAATTTGCTCAAACAACATTTTATGCACATAGTCACCATGAATGAATACATAGTCAATTTATAAACCTTTATTCACAGTTAACATTCTTGTTCAAACCATAATAATGCACAAAATAGGTCCTCATGGAGTGAAAAACATGATCTAATGTCTAATTCATCATGAGACATCCAAACAACAAACAAACAAGCTCAAACATCCTTCTCAGGTCACTTGCAGAGCACAGTCAAACACATAGTCAACTTTAGACCTTCATAAATTTTAATATACACATTTTCAAATCTTAAAATATATATTTCTAAATTTAAATTAGATTCCTTTACAAATTTTATTTTTACACCATGGTCAAATTCTTCATATATCAAAAATTATGGCTCAATAAACTAGGCACTGATATTTCCTTTGTTAAATTCAAATATTGAAATGCTAATGGTCACAGTTAAACCTCAAACACCATGTATTCATCTCATGTCATCATAGATTTATATAAAATATGAAGCATTCATATCTTCCAAAATTTAACACATAGGTGTAACTACCCAAATGTTAAACCTCAAATAGTTTACCTCATCTCTTGTAATCTTGTAATATTGACTCATCATACACCATCGATCTCTATGGATCAGTCAGGTCTTTACCTTATAGTGCTCACCATTAGATCTTTCATAAAAACTTAATGATAATGAAAATTTTCACCCTTTCATGCCTTATAATCACTTATAATATTAAACATTGTGAACTTCTTACCATCTCGCTCAACATCCACCATTAGATAAATCCTATATGATCTCTCCTACACCATTAGATCTTCATTTGGTCTTGATCTTTAACTTTGTTAACCAACAAAAACTTTGAGATCTTTAACTTTATACACACCATATATGTTCAGTGTATTATTTTCTATGAATTTTTAGATATCCATCTATTCTTAATATTTAACATCATTGAAAATAGACTAAGTATGGGGACCATTGTAATCTATCCATAAGGTTAACTTTACACCTCCACATATTTTAATTCACTTAAGAGCATGTTCTAAAATTTGGACCATATGATCTCCTTACATACAAATCTCCAACCATGTGTCAATATTATTCTAAAACTATTACATGTGTGATAAGTGAACACATTAAAATGCTCACTTAGATTTTTGTCTCACAGAGCCAACTATCTCAAGAATTATCTAAAAGGCCAACTTTGATCATGCACATATTTTGTTGCATTTCATTGCTTGACCTATAATTTAGCAAAAACTAACTAGGCACAAAATTGAATCAACCTGTATGATTAAATTTTATAAAACTATCATACTTTAAAAATATGACTACACCAATATGCTTACTTGGTTCTTCTTGCCACATTGTTTATTTGGCAAAGTATGGGAAAACATAGTCAAACTACCTAAGAGCCTAAATTTTCACTCACATATATTTGGTTTCACTTCATTTCATGAATTGAGACTTTGAACATAAAAACAAGGGAATAAATTAATAAAAACCATATGAACAACACTCCTTGCCTCATCCATACATGGAAATGGTTAGGTCAACAAACTGCCTACTTAGATTTTCTACCACTAGACCCAAAATGTCTAGATGATAAACAATGATCAACCACAGAAAATCCACTCATGCACACAACCACTCAAAGAATAAAAAAATTCTTATGGTACCTCTTTCACATTATCAATATTACATAATCATCCCAAAACATATGTAACCATTCCAAAACTAAATATTAACCAAGCTTCCTTTAGGCATACTAGGACAAGCACATTGCACACTTTGTCATTATCACATCGATAATCAAGGCACTCCATCCACTCACTAGGACACCTACATGAAATCACCATTACATCATTTACAATACTATAATAATATCTCCCTTCATCATTGATGTCAACACACATCATACAACACACCTTCCTTATCTCTATTCAAGCACTCCCACAGTAGGAACTATTTGCCCCTTTGACACAATTACAAAGTGGGCACAAATTGATCATGAAGACATAAAAAGACTATCAATTGGAGAGTACCACCTTATAAATATGATACAACCTCCCCCTTACCTTGAGTATACCTCTTATTTTTTTTGATGACTTCTTCTTGCTCTATACCAACACTCTGTTCAATCAAGCACTGCAACCAATGAAGAAAGAACACACAAAAGTATTAAAATCTAATGAAAATCACCAAAAAAATCTGAGAGGGACTCCCAATAATATTTATGATCAATTTATCCTCCTAAGAATATTTAGATCTCTACACACCATAGATAATCACCACACATGCTTACTATCCTTCTCTCTCAAGCTACCTCAAAGACCACCAACAGAACTTCATGCCACTCACCAAATAGGAAATATGATTCTAAAAAACCTAAAAAATCTCCTTGAAACATAAATACCTTTTTTTATTTTTTATAAACTAAATAAAAATACACGCTTCTTCTCACTATACCCATCTAGTCTCCTTGTATCCCTACTTGGAACTTGTAGATCCCACATCTTTTAGTAGACACACCATCAAGACTTGATACTTCATATCTGGAGAAATTTCATATGCCCCCTTAATCAAACCAAATTGAAACAACTAGATCATATTTTGAAATATTATTCCTTCACAAACCAACTTGCTAATTAGGCCTTCATCTTGAAAAAAAAAGAATAGCTTGAAAATACAAACCTTCAGATCTTTGTGAAGCTTGATTTGAAAACATATTTGGCCCATTGAATATTTAAAGAATCCTCATACCTCAACTCATAAGATAAACCACCTTTCTAGTATAGCCCAAAGCCCTAGAATCTCAAAAAAAATTGAGTCAACAAACCTCCTTCTAGTCAACATACACCTCTAAAACTTCTTTTACACTTCGATACAACCATTACACACTTCGAGACAAAAAATTGAGCATTCATACCTTTGGGAACATTTATTTCCTATAACCCATTTTAGGAGCTATATACTTTAAAACACAAACTAGGAAACCCAAGAGCAAAAAAAAATATCCATTGAATTCAACATTTATTCAAACCACAAAACCACTTGAAACATGTGAGAATAAGGTCATTATACCTTTATATGAAAAAAAATCATTTTGACAAGTCACAAATCCTCTTTTTCCACTTCAAAACATTCAATCTAACCTTATACAACTATAACATCACTCTGACATCACCACAACATTATTCTAGTTGGACATACCTACTCTAATTAAAAAATCTCATCTCTAGCCTTTTAAGACATTTTGAATAACACCACAACAATAATTTCTTTTCCACTTAAAGGAGTCTATTAAGAAGAATTGATAGAGACATCCTCTGCACCACAAGTCTTAAAAACAAAGTGAAGCCATAAGTGGCACACATTTCCTTAGTAACCATTGGAATCATCTTATAGCTATAAGACTTCTTTTTCTTCTTTTAATTCTTCTTCTTCTTCTTCTTATTTTGAATTATGATAATTGGTTCCTTTTCTATATCACTCTCATCTTCTAAGATAAAATAGAAAACACATGAAATAACTATGAAATATTGACATACCTTTTCATTTGAAGAATCAACCTTACAACTTAAAACCTCATCATTAGGTACTAATAATTGATGATATTTGAATGACACTTGTTCAAAAATAGGAGGATGTTCACTTGGATCCACACACATCTCAGAACATGCCTCAACTAGCACCTTGGTCTTCTCTTTGAGCTTAGTCTCTTAATTCTCAACATGAGTAGATAATGATATCCATTGGAATTATTCAAATTGTGTAGCATTCTCCACCATAAAAAATGAACTACTTAGACCTGTAGTCTCATCATGACTCATACTTACCACCTTTGGTCTTCATGAGTTAAATTTCCTTCTACTTTGCACTCTAAGATCCTCATAAAACATATTATTTCTTGTAGGCCTTTTCTTGTAGAATCTATCAATGTGACTAATATTTTCATAGTTTTAGTAAACAATACTCCTTGATGAAAACTCAACTTATCTTACCTTATTTAGAAAAATATTAAAAAAGTGACCCTTGTTAAGATAGTTAAAACCCACAACCTTGCTCACACCTTTTGACTGATGACCCCCATCATAGTTCCATGTGAAATCATTTTTAATATGTCTATTTCATTATCTAGCTTTATGCCCAAATTGATTACATGTTAAATAGTAACCATTGAAACATGGATACCTCATGGAATTTAACCATCTAATCTAATTTGTCTTCATTATACGAGCACCTTCATTCTTTGTCTGATGATTTGTCTTCAAAGTATGATTATCCTTGTTCACATTAGTCTTCATCTTATCTAGAGTTACACTCTTTTGTTATTCTTCATATCCAAGACTAGTTTTATCACTTTCATGATTTTGACCACTCAAAATATTATCTAGATCACTTGAGCTCTTTTCATATCTCATAAATGACTTCACCTTACTAGATGTCTTCTCTAACTCAGATTTCAATGACTCATTTTCAATTACATAACTTGAATAATAATATTATTTATCTTTCACGCTTGTAGATATAATTTCTAATTGACAAATGATATTTCTGACCATATCCTCATGTTCCTTAGTATCTTCAGTCAATCTAGTTTCATACAAACTGAATTATTCCTCATAGTCGTTGAGTTTAGATTTAATATTCTTATTGATATTCTTCTCAATCATCAATTATTCAAGATAATTTATTAATGTAGTCACATATTCCACCTCATCTTCATCATCATCTAAAACACTCCAAGTAGACTCTTTTCATGTGATAAACTTCATTACTTAGCCATGAAGAGAGCTTAATCTTCAGTAGGACCATCATCTTCATGTTCACACTTTGAGTCACTGTCTTCACTCTCATCTAATGAGATATAAGATTTATTGGTGTAGATACCCTTTTTGTTCTTCTAGAACTTCATCTTTTTGTCATAATTTCTAAAACCTTTCTTCCTCTTATCATACCTATATGTCTTCTTGTCTTCATCTTGGTCTTCATCATCATGCTTATGAGGGCACTTTCTATAAAAATGTCTTATCTCTCCTTAATTGAAGAATTTGAAGGGTAGTTTACCCTTATACTTTCCTAAACCTATTTTAAATTTCCTTCTAAGCAATTTAATCATTTCATCCTCATCAATATCATTAATGTCATCCTCCTTGGGTTTTTTTACCTTGGAACTTATTCTTAGGCTTCATCTATATCTTGAATGTTGATTCCTTCTTCAGTGGTATATAATCATTCTTCCTCATGTCGTTGTTTTAGATTAAGGTAAAAATAGGTTTTGAAGGGACCCCAAAACCCTACACAAGGTGAAAGAAAAACCTTAAAGCACAACCAGGTTAACAAAAGAACTTGATTACAGAATAGTACCCAAAATAGGTTTTACAAGGACTTATAACCAACAAATATGACCATGAAAAATAGCTGTCAAAACACCGATCTGAAGGTTAACCAACTAGAATAGCAACTTCCAGGCCAGTAACCAGTAAACCAAAAAAAATGACTAGTTTACAGCCCCCAATAAACTAGTCAGCAAAAGGGAACTTTGGATGAATCTTTTAAATTAAGATTTTTCTTTTTGCATGACCGAAGATTCATATTGAGAGGAGGGACCAAAGGCTTAGACTTCTTTCTCCAAACTGCTGTCCATCCATCCTCTACATTAGTTGCCTCAGCAACCCATGCCTCAGGAAATTCCTCATGTCATTGTTAGTAAGGGTGCCATGTAATTGATAAATATTCAATTGAGTAAGATCATGACTTTCTTCTATATAAAATACTTTATGATCAAACTTGAGGGATAGAGACCTTAATACCTTTTGGACTAACGTAACCTCTTCAAGGTTCTCTCTAATACCTCTGATGATGTTCACAATCTCATCAACTCTCTGAAAAAGGGATTCCATAATATTTTATTCCTTTATATTGAGACTTTCAAATTGCCTTTTGTGAGCCTACAACTTAACAAGCTTATCCTTTGAATCTCTGTCATAAATGATCTGCATTTTATCCCATATCTCTTCAGTACATTTATAATAGATTATATTGGTGTATTCAGTCTTTGAAATACCAGAAGTGATAACATTTATTGCCTTATAATTTTTATCAAACAACTTCTTACATAAAACAATGGATAGAGGAATAATAGGTGTAAAATAACCATCCAAAATATATTACCAAATGTCAAACCTTAGTGACATGATGTAGGTGGTCATCCTATCACTCCAAAAAGAATAATTAGATCCATTGAACATCAATTCTTGATTAGTAGATAAACCTCCTTGATGACTATCCATATTTTACCTTAGATCACCTTTAAGCTATCAAGCCTTTTCCAAAGGACCTACTCTAATACCAATTGTTAGAGGTATAATCACTAACAGGGAGAGGGGTGAATCAGTGAGCCTAGATAATTTAAATTCAATTCCAAACCTTTCAAAACTCTTAATCACTTACCATAAGCATTAATGAAGCATTTATAACATTCATAGAAATGAATAAGAGAGAAATGTAAGATCAAGTACATAACACATGACATTTATGGGAAACCTTCTTGGAAGAGAAAACCCATTAAAACCTATAATTGGACTAATGTCCTATAATAACAATAACCAATTTAAAATAGCTACAACTGACCAAGGAACTATCATCCCTTATTTAGTGAGATTACAATCCCATAAGATGTTGTAATACATGTTTAGTTGAGCTACCATAACAACTAGACTTTTATCAAGTTTCACCTTGTAAAGAGGTTGCAACCCCTTAATTATTGTGATACCATAATAAAACCTATGAACACATGAACCTTTGAAGTGATGTCTTCAACACCTGAATATGGACTTATGATTATCACTCTTCATCTTTGCTCACACTCAATATGCAAGAGTACTATTCTACCAACAAAATTATGAACTATATGTCATATAAATAGTCATCATTATATTCTAATATTAAACTCATCCACTATGAACCCATAATTTCCTTTGCTTCAAAAAAATATGATCTTAAATGTAAATTCCACACATAAGTCTCTCTCAAGTCTAGAAACCATAAGTTTTGGATTCACTATATATATAACATTCATGATTATCAACATATTGGTCATCCATTGGGCATTTATTAATACTTAAGTCATATATCATACAAAGAAACAACTCAATATAATCTTCATAGGCTGGCCATAGCACTGATGGGTCACCCTTAAGTAGCTACACCTTTAAATTAGGCCCTTGTAGCTCTTAGAGGTCTCACAAAGACCTATTCACCCATTTATCACTTCAATGAGAAAACCAAGAACATAGGACCACTTTCACATTCATATAACCATTTCACATGACTCCTTTAACATCCTTAGATTATCAGTCACCAAAACTCTCTTTTGCTAAAGCATAATTTTCCCAAACGATATTTTATGCACACAATCACCATGAACAAATACATAGTCAGTTTATAAACCTTTATTCATAATAAATATGATTTTTCAAACTTAGTAATTCAAAAAAAATGGTCCTCATGTATTATAAAACATGATCCAATGGCTAATTCATCATGACACATCCATATAACAAAAAAATAAGCTCAAACATCCTTCTCAGGTAACTTGTAGAACACAGTCATCTTTGGACCTTCATAGCTTTAACTTTACACACTTTAAGATATTTAAATATATATTTCAAAATGAACCTTGGAGTCCTATAAAATTCATATTTTTACACCATTATCAAATTTGTCATAGATCAAAAGTTATGTATCAAAAAATGAGGCACTAGTCTTTCCTTTGTTAAATTTAAATATTCAAATGTTAATGGTCATAATTAAACCTCGAACACCATGTCCTCATAGATTTATATCAAACATGAAATATTGATATATTATAAAATTTAACACATAGGTACCACTACCCAAACATTAAACCTTGAGCATTTGACCTCAATTCATGCAATCTTGCATTATTGACTCATCACACACTGTCAATCTCTATGGATCAGTCATGTCTTTACTTTATATAACTCACCATTTGATCTTGATTATAACCCCCAAGATCATGAAAATTGGAACCCTTATTTCAATAGTGATCAATTATACTATTAAACATCATGCACTTCTTACCATCTTGCTCAAAATGCACTTTTAGATCAATCTTGTACTATCATTCGTGCAGTATTGGATCTTCATTTGGTCCTTATCCTTAATTATATTAACCAACAAACACTATGACCTCTTTGAATTGATTCACATTGTATATATTAATTATAATATCAACCATGAACTATTATATCTACATATATTCTTGATCATTAACCTCATATAAAATAGATTAAGTATGGGGACCATTATAATTTTTTTGTAAGGTCAACTTTACACCTCCATATCTTTTACTTTGCTCAAGTGCATGTTCTAAAATTTGGACTATATGATATTTTTACATAGAAAAACATAACCATATATAAATATAATCTTATAACCCTCACACATGTGAGATATAATGACATTAAAATTTTCACTCAAACTTTTCTCTCATGGAGCTAACTATGTCAAGAATTATCTAAAAGGCTAAATTTGATCATTCATATCTTTTGTCACGGTTCATCACATGACCTAAAATTTAGTGAAAACTAACTTAAAATAAAAATGAATAAACCCATGTTATAAAATTATTATTAAATATTCATATGTATTAAATATTATTACATCAATATTTTTACTTGACTCTTCTTACCACATTGTAAATTTGGCTAAGTATGGGAAAACACAATCAAACTACTTAGGAACCTAACTTTGCACTTTCATATATTTAGTTGTAATTAATTGAATGACTTGATAATTTATACATATAGAATAGGGACTGAATTTATGACAACCATATGATCAACTCCCATTGCCTCATCCACACTGGCAATGGTAAGGTCATCAAACTACCTACTCAATTTTTTTGCCATTAGACCCAAAATGTCTAGATGGAAAACAATGATCAACCAAATGAAATAAAATCATGAAAAAAAGAAATAAAATAATATAAAACTTTTTAAGTGACCTATTTCACATGATAAATAATCCATCCTCATCCTTTAACATCTCTAACCATGCCAAAACTTAAGATCAACCAATCTTCCTTTAGGAATATTAGGGAAAGCACATTGCACACTTTGTCATTATCAAATAGACTATCAAAGCGCTCCATCCACTCACTATGACACCTCAATAAGATCAATTATAATACTAAAAAAAATTAATTTATAATTATGGAGTATAACTCCTTTAAAACATAATTTATTTTTATTTTCATCTTAAAAGTAAATTGATATTGACATAGGCCTGTAGGTAGCATATAAGATGTTGATTGTGAATTGAATTTTTTAAACTAAGTTTTATATTCATGAATAATTTTTTCTAAATATATTATCACTTAAAAAAATCTCTAAATCATATTCACCCATCAAAACCATCTTCTCCTTACTATCATTCACGCAAGCTTCTTATGCACACTCAATAGGTAGGTTGACTATGTTATCACCTTTCTGAGCTAGTGGCTTCTACTTGAATTTAGGTGAATTCATAAGAGTACTCAAGTCATCCAACATATCCATATAATGTTATAATTTCTCTTTATTACATTCATAACCTTCACAAACACATATTATATAGAATATTATTGACTATGTCTTTAATACATAGTTGTAGATGTCCTCTTTGGTGCTTATAGAGGGTGTTGATTGTACCTTATGTATTAAAGACCTCATCATTCAAATCATGATATATTATAAAATATTAAACATATATTTTAAATATAAATTGGGTTTAAACCATTTCAAACACACCTTTTTCTTTTTCCTCAAGCTTAGAAACACCATGTTACTATTTTACAATTTGTATATGCCCTTAGAAAGTTTTGACTATGTGATGTGAGGTTAGGGATTCATCCATTAATAAATAACTTCATCTTGGTATTTAACTTGATTTACATCCAAAATAGTTTTAATAAACATCAATGCCTCTAACTTTACCCATTATTTACACAATTTTTCCATGATCTAAAGCACACAACTAGTTGTGTCTCTTCACTTTAATGATATAGATGACTTCTTGTGTCTCTTGTATGAAATGAGGTGGAGGTTAGATGATAAAATAACTTGAGGAGGTAATTAACACAACTTATGATATTTTTTCATCCATTTAATAATCACTAGAATTTTATTTCCCTCCCTAGATCATCCTTTATGGTCTTAAGTACACAACTAATTATTGGTATATTAGGTGACTCTTGGTTTCATTAGATGTAAGTGGAGATGTTAGGTGAAAAAATAACCTAAATGTTTTATAACATTGATTAGTTTGATTTACTATCTAATGAAATCATAAACTCTATAGACATTCTTATCTCCTCAATTCTTTTTAAATATTGTAGATACACTAACTATGCTTTGACCTTACTTGACTTTAGGTCTCATTTTAGGATTGTGAATGCTCTTAGGGAGTCTATTCCTTGAAACACCTCATGGTATTATATCTAACTCATATAAAATTTAAAAACTTTTACAACCCCTTAAGAAACACATAATTAAGTTATTTGATTCTAATCCTTTGATATTATCCATTAGGCCCAAGTTGGATGTAGGTGAACATGGTTGGACTAAGGAAAAATCTCTTTGTCTATCAATTCAATCCCTCCTTTATCTTGACTATCCATATAACTTATTGTTCTTTGATTTATTCTTTGAGACATCTCATCTTATGTCTCAATCAAGTTTCCATATTTGAATCTCCCTTAAGCTGGTTTGATGTTGATCTTGGTCCTAGAAGAGGACCTATAGGCCTAGGGATTATATGTCTCATTTGATTATTTAGGTCTACCAATTCACTTAAACTTTTTGAGTTCTAAGCTTTCTTGACACTGTCAACCCAAACACACTCTAGTTATTCATTATCACTTTTCCAAGGATACAAATCATCTTAAAAATAACATTTCATCCTTATCAACTCACTCTTTAGGTCTGTATAGACTATATACATAGTCCACTCATGAATAAGCCTTTTTTGTAGTCTTAGAGAATTGATTTGATTGGAAATAATCTTGATGAAGGTAGTGAAGTAATAAATACTATGTGAATCCATGAAGATATGTATCAAGTCTTTCCATGAGCAATGAGAATCTTCTATTTACCTTTATTGTACATACAACTCACACATGGAGGAAACACTTGTGATCTTCATTAAAAATGTTAATTTGAGCTCTAATATTCACTTTCCTTTAGTTCCAATGATGAAATATCATATCATTACCTCAAAATATGATGCATCACCAGCATTTCATCCAAAATTAGCAACCAAAACTCCAACAAACTATGCAAGCTATGAAAATGCCTCTAAAGATTAGGTATTTAAAGATGTTAAACAAAATACACATATAATACACTAAAAATTAATTACATGAAAAATATTGATCTACCATGAGTGACTAAGAAATATAAACCTCTGAGAAAGACCACCATGAAAATGGAACAAGAAGTTGCAGCAAAATCCACTAGAAAAACTTATACACCAAGACATTGTAGTTATAAGTAAATAAACCTCATAGAGATTATTTCAATGATTAAAAAACCATGAAATGGAAATAAAATAACTATAAAATCATTTATTAAGACCATTATTTTTCATATATTTTTGAGCTAGAGAAATAAGTGGAAGAATAGACCCCTCTTAGATAAATAGGTCCTAATGACTTCTTATCACTCTTATCAATTGTTTATAAATACTAAGCCATAAGTATGAAAACCAATATGAATAATTTCAAAATTACTAATAGCCATAAAAATGGATAAATTTATAGCTCCTAACTCTCTCTCCTATATCCATACCGAACACTTGAAAACATCCCCTTTAGAGCTACCAAAGAGGTTGATATGAGAGATAAATAAATTTTATTCATTTTAAGACCTAAAACATATTATAAATAATGTTTTTGATTTTTTAAAGAAAAAATAAAGTCATGAAGATTCCTAACATTCAATTTCATCTTGAGAATTATATTGATGGCTTCAAAACAAGCTCATTTGGTAGTAAAGTATAAAAATCACTTGAGAATCCTAATGAAAATACTATAAAACATGTCTAATGGATATTTTAATGCCTAAATAAGTACATCATGTCTTTATAAGAAAATTCTCAAATGATAGGGGTGATAGTTTAACCTCTGAGATCAAACATATCAACATTTTAGCAACATAATTATGAAGCATGTCTGCTATACTTGAGAACCATACCATTGATATCTATTTAAATATCATAAGATCACTCTTAAACTCTAAAAAAATAATTATTAGATATTAAAAATAAACTCTTCAGTCAAGATAAGACAGCTTCTTGCTCATCAAAGACAGGAAAAAATAGAGAATAAATCAAGGAAACTAGACTAACAAAGTACTTATAAAACAAAACATAAGCAAACTATTGTGTTTGACAACACTTGGAGGAAAGATAAAATAACTACCTATAATATTAAAATAATCTTCCTCTAGGATTAAAAATAAGTTTTTTTGGATTACTTATTTCATGAGGTATGCAATGTCTTATGAAATCATATTTGACTGACCTCTTACCTAGTTGATCCTTCTTCTTGATTGACAATACTTTTGATAATTTTTGTAATAAGTATACATCATCAAAAATATCTAAAATGACCAAATAATGGTCCTTATATTCAACCTCTATTTTATATAGTTTTTCTTATTTAGCAAAGGTCTCCAAGATGGCTAGATATTCATTTGTAAGACTAGTTGAGTCATGAACTTCATATGACTGATTGAGGTAGACTACCTATACCTTAGTATCATATTGAAATCATTCAACTTGTCCATAATTGTCTCCATAAGAGAGAGTTTTTTTCTATTTGATAATTTGTGGCCAAAAGTGATCCTCACTATCTCCCAAGGGTACATCAAAGTCTACAAATGAGGTGAGAAGATGTTGACCCATGCTAAGTATCTCAAAAAAATCACCATATATTGAAGTTCCCTCTTAAAAAGGTAAATTTGAAAGACTGTCACTCTCTATTTTATTGATTAGTTTTCTAAAACTACCTCCTATTGCCTTACTCAACTCATAATCACCTAGGAGAAGTGAGTATCCTGATTCAAAAACATCAAATAAGCCTTCATTATGTTTTTTATTGGTATAAACAAGATAAAAATAAGGATTTAATTTCTCTTATTCATAATCAATAACATCAGAAATAATCTCTTAAAACAAGTCAATATATTCATCTTCTACTACAACATCTTCATTTATTTTTAAAGATAAAATGCCTTTGCTCTCACCAAGGGGTGTAACAATAAAAATTTCTTCTTTATGCACACTTTCTTCATCTTCACCACACTCTCCTCGAAGATCACTTGTATTTATAACTTATTCACTTAGACTCCAAATAATAGGCTCTTTTTTAGGAAGGGAGATGGTGGGAGGGAAATGAATAATCTTATGAGTTTGCCTTAGAGTCTAGGGATTACTTTTGTAATTTGTGATATTGGTAATAGAATATTCTTGTATGAATTATTGGAAAGAGAGAGAGAGAGAGAGATTAAGTTGAGTTATCATATTATTTCTTGTATTTATACCTCACCATTTCCTTCCTCACCATTATGACTCACTTCATCCATTTCATATGTAACTTGAATTTTGGCCTCTTTAAAAATAACTTCTTCCCTCCTATGACTGTTTCTCTAAATTGACTTCCATGATGGAACAACTATAGCCACAAGGTCATCTTTGTGATAAAATTATATAAGATTCACCTCCTCTTATTTCTCCCAAGACTTGACTACTTGGTTACAAGATAAGACTTTTAAAGTAGTAGGTTCACTTGGAGGTTGAATTGACTCACTTAGTGTCTCCATCTAAGAATATTTAATGATTTCATGAGGACAAGGAGCATAAGATGGTTGATATGGTAAAAACAAGGGTTTTTGAAAAGTGATAAGAGGAATTTCATCCACAATACTTGGCATGGAAAAATCAATATTCATAACCTAAGAAGGCCTCCAAGATGAAATAAGCTTTTTCTATTAAGGAAGGGTAGGTGTAAGTAGAAAGAAAATTGGATTATAATAAGTTTGATCAGTGGTAGGTAGAGATGGCTAAGGTTTCTTGACTTAGATATCTTGATTCTCCCACCTCATAAACCTATCTACACACCATTGGATCAAGGTTCTCAATTCACATAGCTCATAATTAATGACATAATTATTCTCCTCTCTAACTAATACCCACATAGTTCTCAACATCTACACTATTTTCCTCATTTTCTCTATGAGGTGAAAATGTATCACATCCAACTCTCTATCCCACACTCTCATCACCCCTTCAAACTTTGTCATATTTTTCTTGAATTCCAATAAGTATATGGTAGGGAATACATGATTCTATGTTGGATATGGAATAGGAGGAGGTGAATATGATTACTACAAGTCATGATAAGGCTATCAAGGTGGATAGTTAGGGTCATAGTGAGGCTGATAAGGGTCCCTATAAAGCTTATATGCATCATTATACTCTTGATAAGATTGATCATAAGGATAATAGTAATAATGGTAAGGATAATTAGGCTCATAAAAAGGTTCATATGGATGATGACCAGGCTAGTATAATACATTAAAAGGTTTATAAGGAAATATAACATATAAATTTTCCTCATACATAGCCATGAAACAACATTAAGATAGTGAAATGAAAATATACTTACTTCAAAACTATGCCTAGATAATTAGAATCAATGTCCTAAATTTGGAGTCATAAAATACTTCATGAAGAATGTTTTTACAACTATAATTTCATGAAAACTAGTTCCATTAAGTTGCATCAAGTGCGCCAAAAAATATTGACTACTAGAATTGCACCCTTGTAAAGGTAGTTTTAGGCCTTCATAATTTGAGGTAATATGGAGAAAATACTAGGATGTGTGTGGCCTAATAGGTGGATGGAATATATATATTTTAAGGTATATCTCCCCTTGATGTATCAGTTAGGATCCCTACTCTACACTACCATCTTTGAAGGCAAAAGGGAATAAGGTAAATTGAAAATAAAACCTATCTAAATAGGATGATACACCAAAATGTGACCTCTAATTGTGTAGTATACACTAATAACATTGAATAATAACATAAAATTGATTACACTTCTCAAATGAAAGCCTCTAAACATCAATTTTTCACATAAAGGATTAGTTTAATGGATGATCCACGGTAGCTAATTAATAGGTTTGTTAAAGATACTAAGGAAATATCACACTTGCCAAACATACAAGATTATTATAGCACACTATGAAATATATAACGACAAGCTAACACCTAAAAATAGGTAAGGAGTGTTGATGTAAATTTTATGCACACCATATTCAATGAGGTAGCCTCTAAAATTTTAGGATCTGAATAGAAGTAAACTCCACTCCAAGGCATGACTTTTATGTATGTAATTTGAATAACCTATTGATGAAATAGTCGGTATGTCATGCAAGTTATTAACAAGGTTTTTTGGATGGAGGTGTGGTTCTTAAATGGTAGTGAATTCCTACATGAGTTGTATGGGTGGTTGGTTGCTAATCTATGTTGGATAGATCTAAAAAGACTCAAAAAGGATGGAATGGTAACATAGAAAAGAAAAATCTATAGTTTTTAGGAATCACCTCTTTGGCTAGTTTCTAAATGGATAAGTTATTTCAAAACCTATGCCTATTGTAAGCAGCTATTGCACACACATAGTCAAACATAGTTTAAAATTCAAATGGGATAATGATATATGGAACTCAAAATTCTCAATCAACGTTTTCCCCTTTTAGAGCATCTATTTCACACCCTTAATTAGGGGATTATGGCTTGGGATAAAAAGGTAATTGAGGTAGATTTTTCATAAAAAAACTATATTAAAAGAAATCACTCATACACATTCAAAATTATGAATCAATCAACTTAATTGCTAATAATCAATGCAATTTTCTAATCCCTCAATACATTTTGCACATATAAGACTAGAATATCAATCAAGATAAGAAAATATTCATTATAATTGTTTCACACTAAGATTATTGAATCATAAAACTAAAAAGATAAAACTAATCACATATAAATTAGAGAGAGAATACACAAACACATTTGCTAAGAATGTAAATTACTTCTACCCCTGTATATTGAAAATTTTCCCACACCACCAACTAGTGGATTAAAATTAATTAAATAATCTTAGGGAAGGGGTTTCCTCATCCTCAAAGTTCATGCACAATCATTACATGTGATAGGCAAAATTTGAGTTCTAACTATGTTCAAAACTATATAAGATTCTACTTACAATCATCAGTTTAATTTAGCCTTTTCAAAAGTTATGTAACATGTGCATGTTTAAATAAAGGTAAATTTTATAATTCTATCTTGAATCTCATGAAAACTAATTATAGAGAAGAATACCTTATTTTACATGTTGTGATAATAACCTATCAAACAATTTAAGTCACCCATTTCTAATGGAACTTAGACATACATTAAAGATAGGTGCCCATTTACCAATGCCTCAGAACAAATATCATTAGTTAACTATGACTAATTTCCCATTACTATGTTTTACATGTTACCCTTACATTTATAGAATATAAAATTCCTTTTAAATTACTTACAGGGTATTTATCTAAAAATACTATGGTGTGTGAACTTAATCTTTAAGATGCTGAGTAATTACAGTATTATTTTGTTTTACTACTAGATCTTCCTTTTAATTCTAGCTAACCAATTTAAATCTGAGACTCATGTGTTCTTCACTAGTTCATAATCTAAAATATCATGTCCATGCTGAGGTGTACATTAATTTAAACATGACCATTATTTCCTTTGGGCATGTGTTCCCACTTCATTCTTGTTTGAAATGAGACCAAAGTTAATTTTTACCTCCAAGATCATGAAAAAATGCCACATGGTATCTTATTATATGTTTTGGGACCTTCGAAAAGTCTAAGTGATCTCTCACCATTATATCTATTTATACGAATCAATGTGGTTCATATATCTTTATCCACTTAGTTATGTCCTTGGATCCACATACCATTGGACCATTGATAGGGTCCCCACAATGGTGAAACTTATCACACTCTTACTCCATTTAAATTTCAATATTAATCTTTCTTTGTTATATATTTGTTAAATTCTCCAATTATGGTGACACTTATCACCCTCATATTCACTTTTAAAAGCCTTTGTCTTTGATGATGATCTCACATAATTAGATCTAAAGTGTGCAAGTTAATGCGCACCATAGATATTAGTGCTTGACCTTTGACTTCATATAAGCTTAACACTTTCTATTCACTCAATATTCCTAAGATCTTTCCATATGTCAATCCCCTATTTTCCCTTAACATCCTTGACTTGTTGACCCTACTTCTATCTATTGGTCATTGGATATCTATTAAGTGTTCTTGTGATGGTGATACTTATCACCACTACGTTCACTTTTGAAAAGCCTTCACTAATTTGACATCTATTATGAACCATTATATATCTAGTATGTAAGTTAAAACACACACCATATATCTTAGGTGTTTGACTTAATTAACTCCTGGAAGTTTTAACACTTGTTACCTCCTTAAAACTCTATGCTTTATGTGTGTGCCACTTGGTAGCTCTTTGGGGGCTTAATTCTATTGAATTATTAACCTAGGATAATGGCCCAAAAATAATTGGATCTTAAAATATCCCTTGAGATGATGACACTTATCACTCTCATGAGGATTTTCAAAATTCTTTATTTCTAATTTTGATCTGACACAATTAGATCTCTGGTATGCAAGATAATGCACATTGTAGATCTAAGTGCTTAAATTTTTACTCTTTCTTTATCTATGAGTTCAACACTTATTGTCTTCATTTTGGTCCATTTATATGAGTATAAAATTAAAGCCATAAGTTTTTTAGAGACTTTAAACTTCTTATCATAAATAATATAGACTAAGGTTTTTTTATCATGTTAAAAAGCACGATTAAACTTTTATATAAAATTTTAGGATAAGTTAAAAACATAATAAAAGAGTCCCCTTGTTAATTTAGTCTTCATAAATTATAATCTATAATATTCCTAGCATAAATATCGTATACTCATGTTAAAATATAATAAAGTGCTCCCTAATAATTTTGACCTTGCATAAAATTTTGAATCTATTTGAAAGGACTTGTGCTAAATAAATAAGGCTAAAGTTTTAACATGATTTTAAAACCTAGATTTAATTAAATCAATAAGAGACCAAGGGTTAATCAAAATCAAAGAGTCAATTTAACATTAGGGTGTAAAACCCTAGGCAATATTCATTCTAATGAGACCCCATTAAACCTACATCATAGAAACATAAAAATTAAGCATTAGTAACCTTAGATGAAGTCCAATGAAGATTATGTGCTAGTAAACACATTTAAGCTATATCGACACAAGATATTCAATATTGGTTCCTAGTCCAGTTGAATGTTCAATTTATATCACAAATTTGTAGAAATTTGAATAAGGGTCCTAATTTTTAGAAATGGGGTGTATTGGGTACAACAAATGGTGACTCATAGGGGGAATACTACATAATATTCAAGAACCCAAAACTTTGATTAAAATTATTTGAATAAATAAGAAGTGTGTCATAGAAAAATACTTAAATCAAAAATATGAAAGATATTTCTAAGTTGATTAACACAACATACTTACCTTCCACTTTTTTGGATATGTTTGTGTCAAACATGTGATCCATATAACCCTATTATGATGAGTTTTTTGAACGCTTGATCAAGATATAGGTTTCATTCTAGTTTCTATTAAATCTTGGAAATGAGGGAAGCTTAGGCATTTCTATGCTTCCATCCAGGTGTCCATAACCTTGACAGAGATACCTTTGGCTCCTTTTATTCTCTTTCCAATATTTTTATTTAATTATGATGTGTGGTACATTCCCTTTATTTCATCATGTGAGCCTTTTCATTTTCTTTAGATTTTATTTCACTCTTTCAAAGCCATTAGTTCTTTTCTTCTTTTGTATTTCTTTTGTTTTTGAATGAAAAGAGAAGATCTAGAACCCCTATGAGATAGTAGAATTATAAAACAAATCATTACTATAATGTCCTTCCATCTACACTTATAACCAAAATTATCATTTATAACATGCATTTAATGTGATAAGTGAATTTGATCCAATAAAACAAGAAAAATTTCTAAATTTGTATGAATTACTTTGAGAGAAACTTATACATACCTAGTGAAAATATTCAGTTGTGACAATATCATAATGGTTGATGATTACATACCTCTATCTTGAAGACTCAAAAACACAGAAATATGATCAATCTGTAAACTAGTCCCAGATTGCCAAATTTTAATTTCCCCCTTTCTATAATTGATAAACTTAGTAGGTTAGTATCTTTAGCTTGGTTATAGTCAAAGAAAACATAATTCAGATTTATAGAAGAAATAATAAAATAAATAGTCTAAAAAGCATGAAACTAATATAAAAAATAGTGAATCTAATCTAGAAAAGCATGAAATCTAATCCTGAAAAGAAGGAAATCTAATCTAAGAAAGTAAGAAATCTAATCTAAGAAAGAAAGAAATCTAATCTCAGAAAGCAGGAAATTTGTTATTAAAAGGTAGGAAATCTAACTAAGAAATAAGGAAATTTAATCTAAGAAAGCAATAAATCTAATCTAAAAAAATAGGGAACTAAAATAATCCTACAATGACATTCATTTTCACCTCGTTACTTAGTAACATCAACATATGGCACAACCCTAAAGTAGTGCTTCAGAAACTATCCATTCACTAGATATGTAAGCTTATTGCCTTGTAGGTCCTCTAGACAAAAATCATTGTTACCCATGATATCCAAAATTTGGTATGGCCCAATCCATAGTGGGGAAAACTTATAATGCTATCCTTTCTTCTCATGATATTTATCCTAAAGTAGCACTAAATCAAAAAAATTGAATGCTTTAACCTCTTATATCTTATCAAAATATGTCTTGACCACATCATAGTGTTTTCTAAATGTATATAAGGCCTTAGTCCTTAAATATTCCATTTATATTATATCCAATAATCTTGATTCTATTTCATCACATGGTTCCATGTATTTTTACATAAATTGACAAGTGGGTAACTTTAGTATAATTAGGAATATGGGGTTACATCCATACACTTATAGATAGGGTAAAGATTTAAGGGATTGCTTATATCTTTTTTGGTATGTCTAAAGAGCATGCTTCAATAAGTTGTGCTAGTCCCTGAGCTTGTCCCTTAATAATTTTTTAATTACATCTATCAAATTCTTGTTCATTTATTCTACCAATCCATTTCCTTGGGGATAATGGTTAGAAGACGATGTGATAATAATGTGGTTATTGTGTGCCCACTCAATAAACTATATTGATATGAAATATAGTATTTTATCACAAACCAAAGAAATGGGCATGCCAAATCTAGTTATTATGTGTTCCTCTAATAAATGAATCACATTTTGTGTTCTGTAATTATTGGTGTCTATGGCTTCAGTACATCTAGTGTAGTAGTTAGTAACAATAACCATGAATTTCTATATAGTAGAGAAATTTGGGTTGATGACACTAATGAAGTCTAAACCCCATTTGGAAAATGGCCTTCCTTTAATAACTAGCTATAAGGGAATTACTACATGGACATCCCTTTTTGCTAAAGATTGACATTCATGGCACATTCTCATGTGAGTGTGAGCATCCTTAAAAAATATTGGCCAGTAGTAGCCCATTATTAATATCTTGTGGGTTGTGGTATTCCAATAAGGATTACCACTACCTATTTTTTGATACAAGTTTTATAAAATTTATTTAGATTTATCTAAAGACACACACCTGAGGTAAATGTCTTCATATTTTATCTTATAGAGAACTCCCTTATTAATCATGTAATGAGCATATTTAAGTCTCAAAGCTCTCCTTCATTATCTATTAATTTGTAAGGAACAAGTGCTGGTAATCAAATACTCTATGACATATGTACATCATTCTCATTTGGATACTTTAGAATCATATATCTCTTCAATGGTGATGCATGGATCAAGTTTAGTCATAAGGTAAATGATGCCTTAACCTCAAACTATTAAATTCTTGTAAATTTTCCATCCATTTGCCTCTATATCCACCTAATTCATTATACAATAGGGTGAGCTTGATATTAGGATCAGGCATGATGGAAATAATTTTATTCCTTAAGAATTAATGCCAAAATTTATTTACTACTTTGACATGGGCCAAAATCTATTTTTGAATCATCGAGTCTCTAAGTTCTACATCTTTCAGATTTGTGCTCATGAATGTGATTAGATGCTCAATATCATCTTTCTTTTTTCTTATGACAATAACACTTATATGTTCTAAAGTGAATGAATACAGGTAAAAATCTTTCATAAAACTTATACTAATTAATATTAGGGCCTATGATATTGCATATTTAATTTCCTAGAAGGAATTTAGATCTTTAGCTATCCACTCTATTTTGGCATCCTACTTGAGCATGGTGTTCATAAGCCTAACAATATCTACAAATCTTGAGATGAAATTCCTTATGAATTTAATATTTTTGATGAATTATTTGAGCTACTTCTTGCTATTTGGTGGTGTAATCTTTTAAATTCCTTAAATTCTATTAGGATCAATGGTGATCCCATCCTTGGTGATGATGTGACCAAAAATCTTTCCTTTAGTTACTCCAAATATGTTCTTTTTTAGGTTTAGTGAAATACTAAACCTTTTGCATCTCTAAAATATGGATTGTAGGTGAATTACATGATCCTTCCTATGATTTGAAGATAATGCAAGCTCATCCATGTAAATTTTTATGCATTTTCATATTAATCCATTAAATGTGTGATCCATAGCATGTTGAAAGGTTGCTCCCATGTTTATTAGGCCAAATGGCATCCTTTTATACATGTAAGCTCCCCATTTTCATGATAAATATGTCTTCATTATATCCTTAGATTACACTAGTACCTAATTATAGCTTAAGAATCCATCCAAAAATAACATCATTTCATAACCACTTACTATCTTTATTACCTCATCTAGAAAAGGTAGTGGATAATTATCCCTTTTATAAGCCTTATTTAGATTCTTAAAATTCACATAGAGTTTTATTTCATTATTATTATTATTATTATTATTATTATTATTATTATTATTATTATTATTATTATTATTATTATTATTATTTATTATTAGGACCAAATTAGCCACCCAAGTACAATGTCTTATGGTTTAGATGATTTTGGCACTTAATAGATTCTCCAATTCTCTTTGGATGAGAGGCTCCAAGATAGGATTGACTGGTCTCTACCTCTATCTCACTGGATTATGATTTGGATTCAAGGGAATCATATGAGTAATGACCTATCGTTATTATACTTTTATGCCTTCATATGTCCACATGATGATGTCCCTATACCGAGTGAGTATATCCTTCACTCATTATGTCTCTTTTAGGGTGAAATTGAGACTAATATCAACATATCATGTGGTGTTATCATCTAATAGATTTTATCTTTTGAATTATGATTCATTGACTTTGGGATTCCTAAGTTGTTAATCATGAGGGTCTATATCAATTTACCTATCCAAATAGACCAACCTAGTTAGGATATGATTTTGTTTGAGTTGGAGAATACCTTACCTATCTAATTCTTCTTGATAAAAGTGATTAATATCCTTGTCATAAATAAATTGGGACTCAAATACACCTGAATTGGTTAGAAACTAAATAATTTTTTAGAAATCATCAAAAACATGAAAATTTTCTATGTTATTAGGAATAAAGGGATAAGGCAGCAATTTGATAGAGAACCTTTTTACCTTATATTCTTGAATGGCCCCCAGATTAGTATAAAAAATAGCTAATGAAATGGTAGCTTGATTTTGCTCTCTAGGAAGAACTACTATATTGAAATATTCAAAGATTTTAATTAGCTCCCATTCTCTATGTTTATACCTTTTCAAATAAGATAGCTTACACTGATATTTGTTTTTGACTTTGTTGACCACTAGTTATAAGCCACCAAATACTAATACCTATTTCACATTGTTCTTAAATGCAATTTGTAATCTCAAGATTAAAGCCTCATACTCAGATCTATTATTCATGCATGGAAATTATAATCTATATACTATTAAGAAAATTTTTACCTTGTGGATTAATTAACTTGATTCCCATACCTGATCCTTGCTTAGATCTAGTCCCATAAAAAAGTAAAGTTCATAGCTTTTTGAAACCTTTGGGTTCTAGATTTTGTACTTAATTTTGAGTAGTAAACGTATAAATACCAAATCTAGGAAACTCATACTTTACCTCTTCATTGTTAACATTATATTATGTGATGGGATACTTCATTCTTGGCTCTCTATCAATTAAGATTTGATTTAAAACTCATCTCCATGATAGACATATATGAGAGAAGTCTATAGAAAGATATGTGTTGAGTGTTTTGGACTAGTCTCTACTTATGAGTAGATTGTGGCCTTTAGGTATGTCCACCATGAGAATATCAAAGGTCATCTAAATGTATGGATTAGATGTTACTTACATATGCACATCCCTCAATTGACCAACTATAGGCACTACCATTTTATCCAATTGTGAAATTGTCCTCTTTAAATGGCTTAGTATCAAACCAAGCCTTTTACATATATAAATAGGCATGATAGTTGTAGAATCTCTAGAATTAAATAAATAATTATGAATACTCTTAATAAATGACTTGATAGTTAGTAAAAAAGGTGTAACTTCTAGATTTCTCTTGTAGATAACATTAGTGTTATATGATTTAAATTTATCCATATGTGTCTTCCCTATAATAGACTTATAGAGTAGCTCCTTTTATTTGGTAATCTAAGCTAACTCATGAAGAGTTATAATTTTTTATCTTCTTCATGATTTTAATAGTGATATATCCTCCCTTGATAGGTTATTCATTGGTCTGAGGCCAATCATTCCCTTTTGGAGGAGGTGGATTGTTATCATCTTTATGATTAGGTAGAATTGTAGTAGTTTTTAGAGGAGTCAACATTTTGATTGGCTAATTATTCCTTAGATTGTAGCCACATTTTTGGAATGATAAAAAGTATGAACTTCATCTATGTTATCCTCTATCTCATTATCATATTCACCTAAAAATGGAAACTCATAAGATTCAAAGAAAATGGAAATGTTAGAAGGGCCAGGATCTGAACAATGTTCATGCATATTATGCATCTGGTCTTGTCTAACCACCTCCATTTAAAATATTTTGAATATGATACACTATTTAATGTAGTTGAGATCACCATACTTGAAATTATTATGAATTTTTCACCAATTGGGAAGATTTATTTCTAATTTTTTAATCTTTGGGAGTTTTTTAAGATACTCCATATTATTCTCAAGCTTATTGAATGGCCTATTGTACCTTTATAATGTAGGGTTCTGATTACCATCAAGGCTATTTACATTTCCCGTCCTCCTTTTAATGCCCAAGAAACCATTATTTAGCTTATAGACCATTTTTTTAATAACCTTGAGTTTTATCTTCATAGATTCAATACTTTTTAGAATAGTATCAGGAGACGTAGTCAATTATTGATTCTATTGATAGATATTGAATTACATATGATTGTTTAAGAATATATAATTTGGCCTCATTATTTGGATCATGAGAGGCAACATATATAACTAGCTTTGATTGAATGTTGGGACATTATGCCTTTCATATGGAATTAGATTCAACATGGGAAATCCATTGTGGATATTAGACATAGTGAGCACCTAAGGATTGAGATGTCTATCAATATTAATGGATTCTTCAAATGCCTGAGCTAAATTATTAGCTAAAATAACTCTTCTTTAAAACACAATGGTAATTAGATCAAGTTCATTCTTGTACATCTCTAATGCTAATGTTTCCTTTAGCTTATAGTCTAGAGTTAACCAATTATACATCTTTTGAAATCTTGCATTGAACACACATATAAGCTCATTAGGCTCTCTCTTCACATTAGTGAAGAGTTAGTATATTATGTTGGGACTCATAACCTTTATAAATTATGTAAGAAAACATTCTTGACACTCATCCTAAGAAGTGATGAAGTTCTTTATTAGACTTAAATATCAATCATAAGCAATGTATATTAATGTAAAAGGGAATAATTTCCATACAACATCTTAATTGACAACATTCTTTCATCTCAAAGTATATTTGAAATATTTGATATGTTCTTTCACTATTCTTACTCTTGAAGGAGAAAAAGATGGCAGATATTTTCGTAGATTCCTAGGTAAATCATACACGTCTCCTAGGATAGAAATATAAGATCCAACTAACCAAAGTGGTTGTGCCATTGGCTGATTAATAAGTAAAGGGTTATTTATGGGTAAACGGTTCCCAATTAGAGGAGATTGATTATTGTGAGCTAGGGATGCATGAATAATTTTAGGTCTCGTATTATTTGATAGGGGTGAGACTAATAAATCAGCTTGGGAATTAGATTTGGTCACTCTCCTAAGTGACTCCATGCAACCTTAGGAAAAGAATAAATACTATTATAAGATATTTGGCACTCCTTATAAGACCATTGAAACTATTGATGTAGTTTTTATGCACACCATAATCAATGAGGTAGCTTCTAACATCTTAGGATCTCAATGGAGGTAAACTCCACTCTAGGACATAAATTGTTGGTATATGGTTTAAACAACTTGTTGATGGAATAATTGATAGGGAATGTAAGTTGTTAACAAGGTTCTTTGGATGGAGGTGCGGTTCCTAAAGGGTAGTGAATTCCTACATGAGTTGGATGGGTGGATGGTTACTACTCTATAGTGGATAGATTTCAAAAAAATCAAAAAGGAGGGAAGAGTAAGGTAGAAAAGAAGACTCTATAATTCTTAGGAATCACCTCTTTGGTTTGTTTATAAATGAATAAGTTATTTCAAAACCTATGTATATTACAATATCTATTGCTCACACATATTTAGACATAGTTTAGAAGTTTAAGGGGATACTGATATAGGGAACTCACAATCCTTAGTCAAAGGTTTCCCTTTTTAGATCAGCTATTGCACACCCTTAATCAAGAGATTATGGCTTGGGATAATGAGGTATCTAAGGTAGTTTTTGAATAGAAAACAATATCAAAATAAATCACTCATACACATTGAAAATTATAATCAATCAACTTAATTACCAATAATCAATGTAATTTGGTAATCCTTAAATAGCTTTTTCACATATAAGACTAGCATATCAATAAAGAAAATAAAGAATTCATTACAACTATTTAAAAATAAGAATTATTAAATAATACAACCAAAAATATAATCCTAATCACATATAAATTAGAGATAGAACACGCAAACATATTTGTTGACAATCCAAATTGCTTTGACTCCTATATATTGAAAACTTTCCCACACCACCAACTAGTGGATTATAATTGTTTAAATGAGCTCGGGGAAGGGTTCATCTCATCCTACAATCTCATGAAAATTTATTACATGTGATATTCATAAATTGAGCTATAATTATGGTCAAAACCATATAGGAGTCTACTTATAGTCATAAGTTTAAGTTATCCTTTACAAAATCTATGCAAAATGTGCATGTGTAAAGAAGAGTAACATTTACAATTATAGACCAAACTACATGAAAAATAAATATAGATAAAAATACCTTATTTTAAAATTTATGAGAAAAACTTGTCAAATAATTTAAGTTATCCATTTAATATATAGCTTAGAGATGCATTAAGGACAATTTCCCATTTAGCAATGCCTCAAAAAAAAATCATTACTTAACTGGGACTAACTTCCCATTATTGTATGCTACATGTTTCCCCTAACTTTAAAAAATAGAAAATTACTTGAATGGACTTGTAGGGTCTTTATATTAAAATAATTTGTTGTGTGAACTTAATCTTTGATATGTTTGAGTAACTTTAGTCTTCTCTTATTCTACTACAAAATCTTCTTTTTTTAATTTTTACTAACCAGATTAAATCTAAGACTCAAGTGTTCTTCATTGGTACATAATCCAACATGTCATTTCCATGTAGAAATTTCCATGTTGAGGTGTCAATTTATTTAAAACATGACCACTATTACCTTTGGGCATGTGTCCCCACATTGTGCTTTCTTGAAATGAGACCAAAGTCAATTGTTACCTCCAAGCTCATGAAAACATGCCATGTGGTAGCTTAGTATTGGTTTTGGGACCTTTGAAAACTATTAATGATCTTGCACCATTCTATATATTTATATGAATAAATGAGATCCATATATCTTTATCCACTTGGTTCTTTCCTTCACACTGAATACCATTAGATCACTGATAGGGTCCACATGATGGTGAAAATTTTCACCCTCTCACTTTGTGAAAATGTCAATATTAATCTCACTTCATTATATATTTGTTAAATTCTCCCATGATTATGACACTTATCACTCTCACATTATATTTAAAAATCCTTTGTCTTTGATGTTGATCTCATACCATTCGATGTATGATGTGTGAGTTAATGCACACCATATATATTGGTGCTTGGCCTTAAACATCATGCAAGCTTGAAACTTGTCATTTACTCGGGATTCTTAAGATCTTGCCATCTATCAATCCCTAATTTTATCTCATCATCCTTGAATTAATATCCCTACTTCTACCTATGGGTCACTGGATATCTATTAAGTGCTTCAGTGATGGTGACACTTGTCACCATCACATTCACTTTTGAAAATCCTTCACTACTTTGATCTTGGTTACACATCATTAGATATTAAGTACACAAGTTAATGCACACTATAGATATTAGTTGATTGAATTAATTGACTCATATAATTTTTGACACCTGTCACCTCCTTGAGACTTTACAATTTGTTCATGTGTTACTTGACAGCTCTACAAAGGCTTCATTTTATTAACTTGTTGACCCTGGGAAAGAGCCCGTAGGCCATTATATAATTAGGCTACCCCCAAGATTGTGACATTTCACACTCTCACAAGGATTTTGAAATTTATTTATTTACAATGTTGATCTTTCACTAGTATATCTATAGTATGTGAGTTAATGTGCATCATAGATCTAGGTGCTTGACTTTTGACTTTTTCTTTATCTATGAGATTAACACTTGTTGTCTTCAATTTCATCTATTTTTGTATGCACAACATTAAATCCTTAAGTATTTTGGATACTTTAAAAGTATTAACATAAATGATTTAGACAAAGGTTTTTTTTTCATGTTAAAAAACATAATTAAACTTTAATATAATTTTTTTAGCTAAGTTCAAAACATAATAAAAGAGTCCCCTTGTTAATTTAGTCTTCGTGAACTGTAAGATATAAATTTAATGGAGTGGGCAAGGTCTAAGACAATACAGTGGAAATGCACCCTATTTGTGTGACCTTATAAGGATAATTAATGTCTTATCTCACTCATGAACATGTTTTATACCAAATTTCAATCCTTGATCACACCTATAGAGGCTTTAATACCTCAATTTTTCTCAAGACTATCTAGGTTTGCCTATGTAAAAGATCCTATGTAGGTAATTTTGGGTTCAAGACCTACTAAGTGACTTAAAATAGAAATAAATATCCTTATAATTTTTTATATATTTCATGAAATGATATATGTTTATTATCCATTAGCATTTACCTCTCAAGAAGGTTTAGAACCTTGCATCTTGTCATTGAGGGTTTGTATGTTAAATAGGCTTGTTGACCCTAAAGCCTTGAAAAATGATTTTTTCCTCCTTATTAAATATGTGAGACTGATAAAAAACCTAATTTAATTCATAATAAGGTCATAAAAACTCTCTCTCAACTATTATTTTGCCAATTTCAATGGAAAGACACTCTTCACCACTAAGGGTATGAATGGCCTGCAGGGTTATTCAAGACTATAGGTGGAGATAGGAGTAAATTTATTATGTTTTATGACCTCCATTCACATAAATAGTCATATTTAGTTTCATTAATATATATAAATTCCCATTTGTATTAGAGTACCTTTCAACATGATTTGCTATGTCTCATTTAGGCTTTAGGTCTACCTATCCTCTCTCAGCTTGTAGGTGTCTTTAGTGATCATGACTATGTATTTTGGGATTTAGGACCTTAATTTGTATTTAGTGAAAATTTTAATACATTTTAACCCTTTTTACATCCTAATTAGGCTCAAAATCCTCTGCTAGATTCTCTTTTAGGTATGCACTTTGGACTATTGCTTCCAAATAGACATGTAGATGGCTTAGTAAGGTCAATGGGTTGTGATTTATCAATTTGGAACTTATATTCACTCCATTAATCTTATTTTATATTTCATAAACCTAATTAAAATTATAATTATGGCTTATATCTCCTTTAACACCTCTCTATTCTTCTTTTCATCTTGAGAGTGAACTGATATTGTCATAGGCATGTAGGAAGTATATAGGATGTTGAGTGTGCATTGAAGTTTTGAAATTGAGTTATATCTTCATGAATTATTTTGAATAACTATAGGAACATTAAAAAAATTATCTAAATTATATTCATGCATCAAAACTATATTCTCCTTACTATCATTCACAAAATATTTTTATGCACAGTCAATAGGAAGGTTGACTATGTTATCACTTTTCTTTGATAGTGGATTTTTCTTGATTGTAGGTGAATTTATAAGAGTAATAAAGTCATCATACATATATATATCATGTTGTTATTGTTCTTTCTAGACCTCAAAACCTTCACAAATTCATATTGTATAAAAGACTATTAAATGTATATTCAAATAGGTAGTTATAGATGTGCTCTTTGGTGCTTATAGAGGGTGTTGAATGTACCTTGCATATTTAAGAACTAATCATTAATATCATGTAATTTTTAAAATTATTAAGCATGGATTTTAAATTCCAATTGGGTTTAAATCCTTTCAAACACACCTTTTGCCTTTTGATCAACCTTAGAAACACCATGTTAGTGTCTTCCAATTTCTATATGTCCTTAGAGAGTTTCGATTGTGTGATGTGTAGTTATGGATTCATCATTTCATCACTAAATTCCTCTTGGTATTTAAATTTATTGAGATATAAAATAGGTTTATTCACCCTTAATGTCTCTGACTCTACCCTTTCTTTACATAATATTTCCATTATCTAAAGCACATAGGTAGTTGTGTCTCTTTCATTTACTATTTTAGGTGACTATTTAGGTCTCTTATATGGATTGAGGTGGATTTTAGATGATAAAATACCTTGATAATGTCATTAACATAACTTATGATGCTTTGTAATTCGTTAAGGAATCACTAGACTTTCACTGCCTTCCCTAGTTCATCTTCTCATGATCCTAAGTAGATAATTGATTGTAGGCCATTGGGTGAATATAGGTGTCATTAGCTTTAGGTGGAGATCTTATGTGAAAAAAGACCTTAAAATTTCTATAACATGGCTTAAGATGATATAGTACCTAATGAAAGTATAAACTCTATAGAACTTATTATCTCCTCAAGTCTTCTCAAATACTATAGATAAACTAACTATGCTTTGACCTTACTTGACTATAGGTTTCATTTTAGGCTTGTGAATGATATTAAAGAGGATATCCATTGAAATTAATCATGTTTTTGGATCTAAATCATAAAAACTTTAAAAATTGATGCAACCCCTTAAGAAACTTAAAATTTTGTTATTTGAGTTTGAGTCATTGAAACATGTTTATTAGGCCCAAACTAGTTTTAGGTGAACATTGTTGACTTATACAAATTGAGGAAAAGTATCTTTGCCTATAAATTCAATCCTTCCTTTATCTTTATTATCTAGGTAACTTGTTATTATTTGATTTCTTTTGTGAGCTATCTCATCTTATATCAATGTGAAGTTTCTATATTTGGATCTCCCTTAAGTTGGTTTGATGTTGATCTTGGTCCTAGTAGAGGACCTATAAGGCTAGGGCCTATAGGTCTCATTTAGTTGTTTAATTCCATTGATGAACTTTATTAAGCTCTTTGAGTTATAAGATTTCTTGACAATGTCAACCCATACACACTCTAGTCATTCATTATCACTTTTTTAAGGCTATAGAGCATCTAAAAAACATCATTTCATTCCTTTCAACTCACTCTTTAGGTCTGTATAGTTTGCATACTCAGTCCACCAATGCATAATATTTGTTTGGGAGTCTTAGATCATTAATTTAATTAGAAACAATAAGTATGAAGGTAGTGCAGTAATGAATAACATATGAAGGCAAGAATATATGGATCAAGTCTTTCCATTAATAATGAGAATCTTCTATTTACCTTTACTATCTGTATAACTAGCCCGTGGAGAAAAAACTTGTGATCTTCATTGAAAATGTGCATTTGAGATCTAATATTCACTTTAATTTAATTTAAATTATGAAATATCATCTTAGTACCTCAAACTATGATTTATCACTAGAATTTGAGATAAAATTAGAAACTAAAACTCTAGTGGATTATGCAAACCTTGGCAATGCCTTTAAAGAGTAAGCATTTGAAGATGTTAGAAAAAATACACATATCAAATAATACAAATTAATTCCATGAAATTGAGTGAGATCCCATGATTTACAAGTCACTATAAACCTTTAATAAATACCACCATAGAAAGGAACAAGAACTTGCAATAGAATCCACTAGAATAACCTATACACCAAGACTTTCTTCTTCCAAGTGAAGGCACATGATGGAGATGATTTAAATAATGAAACTACCACGAAAAATAGATAAAATAAATTTCAAATCATTTGTAAAAAAATTAATTTCAATCAATTTTTAAGTTTTAGAAACATGTATAAGAATAGACCCATCTCAGATGAATACATAATAGTGACTTGCTATCACTCTTAGTTATTGTTCATAAAAAATAATCCATAAATATAAAAAAAATTACATTTATTTCAATCTTACAAGGGACCCTAATAATGACCAAATTTTAAACTCCTTACTCTCTCTCTCTCCTATGTCCCTACTGTGCACTTGAAAACTACCCTTCTAGAGATGCCAAAGAGGTCAATATGAGAGATAAATTAATTTTATTAATTTTAATACATAAAACATCATTAAAATATTTTTTTTGAATTTTTAATGTAAAAATAAAGTCTTAAATATGCTTTAATTTCAATTTTATCTTGAGAATTGTATGGATGGCCTCAAAATAGCTCATTTTAGAACTAAAATTGTAAGAATCACTTGAGAAGAGAAATGAAACTAGTATAAAACATATCCAATGGATATTTTAATGCCTTAATAATAAGATAATGTCTTTATAAGAATTTTTTTTAATGTTAAGGGTGATAGTTTGACCTGTGAAGTCAAACTAGTCAAAAACCACATTGGTATAAAATACAATATACCTCCCCATATTTAGGGATATACTCAAGTAACAACTTGGGAAGAGTTATAGCCTTATCTTTGTGCTAATAAATTGTAGGATGAAATTTTACAACATATTACTAATTTTTTTAGAAATGAGTGGAATATTGATTATTTATTCCATTAAACTAACATAAATGTTTATTAGTAGACTATGGGGATCTACTAACAAAGGAGGTAGAAGGATAAGCCAGGGGTGGATAAAGTAATTGGAAGCATATATTACACTAATAATAAAATTTATGCATATAAAAATAAGTTATATTGGCCCATTTGGTAGGCATGAGATCAAGCTATGGCAAAATAAGAAGGCCATTTCCAAGGGAAGGTGAGATAGGAGCAAAAACTAGACTAGGCTTATCTGAAGATAAAGTATGATCAAAAATAGGATGAGGCTCAATTAAAAATAGATTCATACTTGGAGATAGAATAATATTATTTTAATGTGAGGATGGATACATATAAGTATTAAGAGAAATATCTAACATCTCTGGGGGAAACAAACTTGAAGGATCTTGGTATCTACAAAAATGGTAAGGATTAGTCATAACATGATCCATGAGCATGATTTTAAGAGGATCTAATGAGAATAGAGGTGTACCATATGATCAATACATCTATACCCTATGAAACATATGAAGAATAATAGAACTAGGTACTATGAAGTAATGAATGCTATAAGATAAAAGAAAATAATAAAATAAATAAGTATGATATAAAAGAATCTTGACATCTCTAGCCTAGATAAGTCCTCATAGAAATGGATCATCTAAAGCATAACCATCATTGTAATTGGGTGTATGTAGGTTTATTGTACATGTACATATTAAATTATCATCATAAGTCATATGATTAATATAATTCCTAGTCTTGGTTAAGACCACATGTATATCATTGATAGGAGGTTGATGGGATAAAGGCTTAAAAGAATGAAGAAGTTTGGTGATGTTATAATGGGATATATCAAAAGTTTTGATCTTAAGGAATATCTCATCTATCTCATCATCATTATCAAAATATAGGAAGTTATCTTGTATGTTCCCAATGAGTTTGGGGTGACCATTATAACCTTGGGTACAATTGATATGATAATTAAATAGTTGAGATTACCTAAATGGGATAATAGGAAAAGGTTCAAGGGTAGTAATTTTAAATACACCATGTTATTAGAATATTTTTAAAAATTATAATGGTTTTTGTCTCCTTAAATATTCTAAATAAAACAATTATGGGGGAATTTCATGCATTGGCATGTGGATGAGGTGACATCCCTTATACTATGAGTCTAAGGTATATCAAACAATATGTTATAATAGAGGGTAAATTTAAAAACCATAAATTTCACATGGATGATGATAGGAGGGATGGTAATACGAAGCCACATGAAACCTAAAGGAGGAATTTTCCTTCTATCATAGCCTTGACATGTGCTACATGTGGACTTGTGTTTACATTCAAAATATTCATGAGTTGAGTAAATGTAAGTACCTTAACCCTCATCGATCATGGCAATCTTGACCTAGATATCACCAATTTGGATTCTAATGGATAGGGTAGGATCATCCTCACAAATCATAATCTCATCTAGAATCATGAAATTGATAGGAAAACTAAGGGAAAGAGAAGTGTCCATTATTTCATCAACATGTATAGACATATTTTTTCATTGTTTAAGGATATTGTATTTGAACCCAAACAAGGTAACTTCATTTCTTGATAGAGGAGGACAAGGGATTCTCATTTCAAACATTAATTTCATTATTTGATTTTTATGATGGGGGGGAAGTTTGCTAAAATTATAGAAAAGGTATTCGATAGGGGAGATGATAAAGTTATGTAATAGGGTCCTATTAATCATAACCCATGAAGGGATTGCTAGATATAGGTGCATAATGTTGTAAGAGCTCTTATGAAGGATGGTTAAAAGTGAAATTAAAATTATGTTGGTAATAATTAGTTTGTTTAGTTTGAGAATAAATAGTTTTATTATATGTAGGTGGTGGGATGGTTTATTGAGGTATTTATTATGATTGGGTTAAAGAAATACTATTGAAAGGTTGGGGATTGTTGTCTATATGTGAATATGTTTGAGGAAGATTAGAGATAGTGTGAAGGGTATGATAAAGTTGAAGAGTTTAAAGTAGTTCTTGGAAATTTATAAATTCATCTTGTCCAAACTACATGAAATGAGATGGGGAAGTGTCTTGAATGATGCAAGATGTCTGAGAGGTTTGGTGCATGGGTGTGGGATTGGTATTGATAAAATTAATTTCTCTTTTCATGTTAGTAATATTTATCACATTTTATTTTTTATTAGTGAGGTCTACAATACTTTAAACATTATTTTTATAAAGAGTAGGCTTATCATTGCTATCTTAATGATTGAGAAGAGGGTCTTTGTATATAGTAAGATGAACATTAGCTTGATTTAAATCTTGATTTCTATTTTTAATTTCATCAGATTTAAAAGATATGTCACATTATTTTTGACACTTCAAAATTAAGGATTTGTTATTATAGTTTGGTCCAAGGTGAAAACCAATAGCTACATTACACAATTGTCTACAAGTCTTGTGATAATGGCCCTAACTTACATGAAACCAATAAAATTTATTTAGATCATAGCATGTTTTCATTAGATGAGTGGGGTTAAGATATCATGGTAGAGGCCTCAAATTATTATTTTTATTCTTGGATAAGGATAATTTTTTGTGGACATTAATATTTTTTTGTTTTAGAAAATGTAAGATTAGGAGTGTTGTTTATAGGGAAAACATGCTCTATAGTGTTTTTGGGAGTGATAACTTGAATACTGTGAATAGTGTTAGAAGTATCAATAATGCCATGGTTGGTAGCATGATATATTTTGTTTGTAATGAGAATGTTCATGTCTAAAATAGGTTGAGATGGTTTAATTTATCACATGAGAAAATATTGTTGCTTACCTTGGTCAATGTCTTATTCCAATGTTTTTGGAGAGAGAAACCTAACCTGATATTGCAAATTGGGGTAGAGATCATTAGTGAATAAGTGGAAAATTTTATTATTTTCCATATCACTCTCACATTTTTCATATAATTTCTTCCATCATTTAATGAAATCTTGTGCCATTTCAGTCTTAAGTTGTTTACAATTTATGAAGTGACCAAAGTTATTCTCAAGGATATCACTAGTTTGAAAGTCTTATACTAGGTAGTTAACAAAATATTCCAATCTAGTGATAAAATAGGTTTTTATTTTATTATACAAATTTAAATCATGTCCTTAGAGTGTTTTAGCTAATATCTTGGTAGTAGAAAAAGAGTTAAGTTTAACCCAATTTTTATAGAGGTTACAAAATGTTTTTAAATGTAATATGGGATCATTAGACCTATTGTAGGCATGGTAGGTGTGATACCTCATGTTTAAATATTAATAATTTTAGGTACAAGAGGTTCATTTTATATATTTTTGATCATTCTATTAATTAAGGGTGATTGAGGAATAAAGTTACCATGGGAATCTCTAAGGGGGGTGGGAGGAATTTAGATTTTACACTCCCCATGAAGCTTGTTGGGGTTGATTTTGAATAAAAATGAGATGTTTTTTCATATTAATAATTTTATTTGCATTATTAGTTTGAAAATAATTAATTTTATTTAGTTTTTGTAATAAAATTTGATGAGTTTGGGAAGTATTTTGACTAGTGTGCACATCATGTGAAACATTGGTATTAGTATTAGTGTCTTGAGTTGCACTATGATTAGTAGCATAAATTTCACTAGTGTCATGAGAAACATTGGTATAAAATGAAGAACTAGTAGCATGACTAGAACTGGTAGGAAAATATACACTAGTGTAATGATTAAAGAGAACGCCCTTTGGAAAATGCCCACTAAAAGTTGAACCTACCATGTTAGTGGAGATACTTTGCATGGAGGTCAAAGAAGTCATAGAATAAAATGTCATGGTGTGTGAAGGAGAAATAATTGAAGGAAAAGTTTTAGAAGGAAAGAAAGTGTCTCCCCCAAATACATGAGAGAAGGTAAGGGAGGTTGAAAGAGGCTATATTACTTAAGGACCTATCATAAGATTATAAGTGGTTGAAGGTCCTTTCCTCTATGTTGAGAAATTTATTAATGAATAAGATAATTTTAGGTTTTTACTCTACTTTATGATCATATTCTAAGGAAAATAAATGATTAAAAACTGAAAAGGAATGAGGTGGAGTCCCATAATTAGTAGTGTGCTTGGTAATGTGAACATTGTTTTCATCTAAAGTGGAATCCACAAGCTATTTCTTGGGAAACCTATCAAGATTTGTAAGACTCATCATGTTGGTTAGATTCAAATCTGTATTATCCTTGAACATGAGATTTATGATGATAAAAATATTCTAAAAATCTTAGGGAAAGAAACAATAGGTAATAAGATATAGAATCAAACTGGTCAACTATGTTCTATAAAACAAAGAATAGAAAAAAGAACAAGAGGACACAATCATGTAGGTCAACTATGTAATACCAAATAGGAATCATGACAATATATAAAAGGACATATTTGAATGGGGAGAATATGTATTTCTTAGATAGGGAACTAAATAGGAAGATAAAAATACACATTCAGGTAAGATGATTATGTACTGATAATAGACAAGATGAATAGTCTATAAGAGAATGTGTTAATAAGGATGAAAGTGTTATAAAAATAAATAATTATTTTCCAATATAATATCTAAGAAAATTAAATTAAGCACATGAACAATTAGATAATTACAATTGATCCAATTAGAACATACATCGCAAACCTTGAACTAACACATGCTAATGTAAGTTTTACAATACAAAATAAAATGATCAAACAAAAAAACAACATGAAATTAAATTATAACTAATTGGTCATTATTAATTATTACTAATTTATAATAAATTTTGAATTTAATGTGATGGGAAGTTATTTGTAATAAGGAACTAGAAAATAATATATAAATGGTTTTTAGAAGTTTATGCTAAAAGGGATCTATATCAGTGATGGTATTAGTTTTGTATTAGGTCATACCACCTCACTTTACATCACACAGTGATAAACATATTGGGTGATTTTATAATATATACCATAAACCACATGTTTATACTTGGCTAGGAAACAAATTTCACTTCCCCCTTGGTGATGAAATCTAAGTAGGTAGGCCTTGGGAAGACAAATGTTAAAAACTTTTTCATGTAAAGTGAGTTAGAAGTGTGTGTAAAAGAGAAAAATAGTGGGAATAAATATATAAATTGAAAAACCACCTAATTAATCTATGTTTTTTACTCTAATAATGCAAGCAACTGAAATGAAAGTGAATTAATTACTAGTAAAAAGAAGTTAATTGCTTGACTATAAAAAGTATAACGTCAATTCAAGCAACAATGTATGAAGATAATGTAAAAAAATTTCAACTAGGTCACTATTGTTATGTGAAATGAATATTGAGAACACATTTGAATAGGTTTCCTATGTCTTATAGATATAAAATAGACTATGAAACTATGTCAATCTAGTCAACCCATTCAGATGTAGGGATGTAGTTTTATATCTTACAAACTTATGAAAAATAATAATGGAAATGAAAAATTGAAATGATAAGGTAAGAATGAACCATGTTGGTTGTTAAGATTCTTAGTTTTAAAAAAAAAAATGTTGTGATGTTCATGTGCAAGTTCAAATATATTGGTAATAGAGTCGACTAGCTAGATGTAGTTTGCAAAACTTGTATGCTAAAAATAAGTTACAAATAGAGTTAACTAGATTAACTATATTTGCATACCTACATACTAAAAAATAGGAATTATAAACATAATTGAATGGTTTGACTATGTATGTATTCTTGTATTTAAATAAGGAGACTATGTCGAGCTAATTGATTCAATCACTTATATTTAGAGAAGGCCTACATAGACATAATAGAGACACTATTAGCTGACTAAGTGTTAAACTTGCACACATATTGTTAGAACTATATCGATAGTTTAGATACAATAATTTAAAAATAGAAATATATAATATGATGATAAAATGATTGCATGTTGATTCATGTCAAGTTCACCAAAATCTATACAAAGTGAAATAAAACTAACCTATTAATCAATCCTATCTCGGAGAAGATAAATCTTACTTACACTTTCAATTTTTTATACATTAGATATTTGAGTTCATGACCAAGATGGATCTGCTAAATCTAACCAAGGGATCTCTTACCGTAATAACATCACTAGAGATGGTTTCAAAGCCTCTAGTGAAGAAACATTATGAAACAATTGTAGCTAGGTCCTATGCTTTTATATTCATAAAGTAAATGATAAGTAAATTAAAATATAATCTATTGCTCACCAAATATTATGCCATAAAGTGGGTGTAATAAACATAAAAATTAAACATGCATAAAATATATATACTCAAATCAATGTATAAGAAATCATATTACATGGGAGAGAAGTACAAATGTAAATATATATACTATTACAAAGGAGAAACAAATTTATTAATACTTACCTTTAATGACAAACCTATCGAGCCTCAATTTCTCCCTTGGCCTAGGTGATTCATAAGATTTTTTTTAGTATGTTAAGATAGCAAGGATAAGTCAACTCAAGGCTATAAAAATTCTCTAAGTATACAAAATACTTTTGTAAAAGACAAAATCCATATCTCCAAATAAATTATTGAAACCATAAGCTATGTTCATCAAGTAAAATGGTGGATAAGCAAATACATGATTTAATAATATTCTTCTTCTCTTCCTAATTCATATGAAAATGGATGCATGTATATATATGAATCTAACCCTAAACATTTCTAAAAATTTATTGAATAGGGTTGACCCAATTGACCCTATATCATTATTTGATAAAAATAAGTTAAGTTCCTATCTATGTGGGTTAAATCCAATGTAGACCTATAACATGCTTTAAAGAAATTAAATACAGGACTGACCTAGGTTGACAGTGTATGCTAAATCTCAAAAAGGGGTTTTAGTCTTAGAAAGAGGTTAGGTAAAGTGGTGAAATGTTTGGAGGAATGTGAAAGAGAGGAGGAAAAGATTAGGGAAGTGTATAGGAGAAGGTTGTGTGTGTGTGTGTGTGTATATATATATATATATATATATATATATATATATATATATATATATATATATAAAGTGGGTAGTATAGGAGATAACAATCTTGTAAAACACTAATGTTTTTCCCACCTCTTTCCTGGTGTACAGTTTAAGGCATGCACTAAGAGAGATTGAGACTTCATGGGTTCTTACAAGAGATAAAGAATCAGTAATTGATAAAATTTGAAAATATTATGTGTATACATAGAGTATGTTATTTTCTAGTTTGTTTGGTTGTTTACAGTCTATCTAGGTAGTGATACAACTTCTTGTAATGTTATTCACTATGGCATTATATTTAGATCTTGGGATGGCCCTTAATGGGCTTATCTTGGTAGGTTTTGTTCATAGTTAACATGTTTTAACAGAGACTGGTGTTGCCAATGTTTCTAAAATGTTGGTATTAGTCCTTCAATAATTATTATATTCAATCCCTTTGTTTTCCATGGGTTTATCTCTCAATTTTAACCTTCTTTAGAGCATTTTTTTAGTCAATATTTATCTTTTTAGTGGCACACTATAGAATTTATAGTATTTACACTATATTTTTATGAATTAATTCTACATTTTATGGGTGAGGGATCTTTATAAACTCAATTACCAATTAATAAAATAATAATAGGTAATATGAGTTCCATTTCTTGGCCTCGTGATACCCCTAACTTAAACTATTACACCTCCTCATGCAACCATAATAGGAGCTTTTAGATAAAAATATTTCCTCAAAATTTTCTTCAACCTATCCTCTACTATTATTGTATACATTTAAGAATTATTATTATTTTATTCAATATTTTTTCACCTCTTTTATTATTCTTCATGTTTGGTTGAATGTTATTTTAGGTTTTTTACCTTCTTCTTTATTCTTCAATAATTCCTATGCATCCCTGTGAATCTCTCAAAGAAAATAAACAACCATCACCATGAAGTATAATTGTAATGTGTGATTTATTCATGAGTAATCATATTATAAGAGGGTAATTTTAATCTATAAGTAATGCAATTATTGGAATAATATTATGTACCTTGTTACATGTATAAAAATACGAAATTGCTCCCCCAAAATGTAGATTATAATAGAATATTCACTTAGGGAGATAAATGCAATTTATTTACATCTCCCCTCAACTAAATATGATACTTTTACTCAAGTAGACTAAGATATAAAATGAAAGTTTGTGGAGAGTGGAATTATATAGGTAATTAGTCGAGTATTTTGACAATATATTGAGATGTAAAGTGAGAGAACATAATAGATAAGGTGAAACATGGCAGAGTATGGGAAGGAATTTATGATTTATGGAAAGTAATGGGAATGAATGGAATATGTAGTAAAATTATATAAAAAAGAGTTTAATTAGTTGTCTTATAATTTTTGAGACTAGTCTAAAGGAGTGCATAAAATTATATAGTTACATAATTTAATGTTAAGATAAATAAATGACTGAATAAAAAGTATATTTTTTTGATTTTAGATTGTTTTACCAAAATTATGACAATATTTTAGAATATGTTAGTATCATATGTGTTTATGTGGTATAAATAAGTCCTATATGTATTTACACCAACTAATGAAATAAAACATGTAAGATATTTCAGAGTTGAAAAAGAGGCCTATCAGAGACATTAAAAAATTACAAATTATGATGGAATCCATATTATTTTTTTGGAATTTTAATATAAATGAAAAAATCCAATAGATAAAATAACATATGCCTATAATTAAATAATTTCCTTGTAAGGTGTCTTAAGATTAGAAAAAAATCAAACATATAATAAACAAAAATATATCAAGACAAAAATACTGGCTAACAAAATTGTTTTATAGGCTTGAGGACCAAAATATAGTAGTGTCCTATAAAATATTAATAAGAATTAGTAATTTTAGGTGAAAAATGAAAACCAACAACCATTAGGCCAAGATAATGTCAAATGACATAATAAAGGAAAGAACATGGATTTATAGCGCTAAAAGGAATGAAAGTAATATGGAACAACTTAAGTATAAAAATGAAGAACATGGATTCTGATACCCCTAAAAATAATAATATTTATTATTTTTAGTCACAATGGTATTTCTAAAGGCACTTTTAATAGTATAAATCTAGTCTTAGAGTCTCAATATGCCTATAAAAATTAGAAATCATTATAAAATGAAAAAGACATAACAAATTGCATTATCTATCTTTTTTCAATAAACTTTTCCCTTGATTAGTCAGTAAGTTTTTTTCTAGTCAATGGTATTTTTTCAACACTTGGTCAACTAGAAAGACGGTCCCCTGAGACAAGGCTATCAACAATGCTTGAAGATTTTCATTATTTATTTTTTTTCTCAATTTTTTTGAACAAATGATAGCATGATGGAGGGGTTATGAATATTTTGTACCATATCAAGTTAAAACCCAATAAAAAATACAATATTTTTGGATTATGTATAAATTTTTTTATGGTCATGCAATTAGATATGATGGTTACTGAGGAGGAATGAATTATTGATAAAATTAACAACACAACCTCTATGTTTTGTTGTCCAATGTAATTCAACTTTTGAACCACTTGTTCAAATTTTAGCTTGGTTGTCTTTGTGTATAAAACTATGAATCAAAATACAATCTCTCAAAAGATATATCTTTGGTAAGTGAACCCATCACATCATAGGATAACTTTTTGGGTGCCCTCCAGGTGATGTGAATATGCTTGAAAATCATTCATGAGAGCATGTGGGTTTTCCCAAATGTCATTATGTATCACACTAGTAGGTGTGATTTGTGTTGATCTACGAAGATAAATACTAAGATATATTATTATAACTAGGGTTTATCAATCCATAAGATTTCATATAAATTATAAATATATTTTCATCCCACATGCAAACTTATGAATTAGATGTTAGATGAAAAAATAAAATCAACAATATAATAGTTAATTTCAATATTTATCTAGGATGTCTACATTGTATTCCTAAGGAAATAAAATATATATAATAATAAAACCATGAAGATTTAGGTTATACATTAGATACAATATCAAAATACACAAAACATGAAATATATTAATGGAAAAAAGTTGATTAATATCCTATATAATGACAAATAATGCTTCAAAAATTGCCATACATTTGACTTTAGTGTTAGAAAGTTGTTAATATAGTGTATGATATAGTTAAACTATCCATCCATTCAATCAAGGACAACTTTCATTAATTATTTATGGATAAGAAAATAAATGTTAATCTGGTCCTTAAATGTCATAAGAGTGTCCTACAAAACCTAAAAAATATTTTAAACTTTCTTTATACAAAATTAGCATCATTAAATACCAAATAATAGTTCTTAATTATGATAAGTTTTGTCATTTAACAAAATGAAGATCAAATAAAATTGTGGTCATATATTCCTCATATAAATATTCTTATAGTCTTTTGGATGATGTATTACTTGTTGCATTAATTTGAGACTTCAAATGGATGCTAATGAAAAAACATTATCTAAGAAAGAATGTAGCAATATTGGCTAATGAGAGAATGTATTGAATCTTTTTTTAAATATTTTAAATACATCATTAATGTGGCATGAAGTGATGGAAATCAATAACATCCCCTAATAGGATCCAAATATCATATAATTGGGTTGATTTCCTTAAGAGGAAAAATAGTATAATGGATAAAATGATTCATATGGATTGATTTTTTTGAGATATCTTGTACATAGGTATAGGTGGATGTGTCTAAATTTAGTTATCATTAGTGTAGTCAATAGTGGTAATATATTCAGTGGTAGATTGATCATTATCCCTATTGTCCAACCAAAAAGGTTTTTCATGTGTCCTTAATGAGGGTTGGGTAGGTAGGTAAACATTAAATTTAAATGTTTTATTCATTTTAAATGACCATTTTACCTCATCTATATATTTTATGAGTGGGTATTTATGTCCCTTAAATATTTATGGTACCACTCCATCTTAATCTACAACAACCTTGCAAAATAGTTTATAGAAAGCTATAGTAGTGGTTGTAAATGACTACGTAGTGGTTGCTAGGAATAAAATAGTTGATACAAGGAATAATATAGTGTTTATAATGGTAATAATAGTGGTTGAATAGTGGATACATGTAAATTATAGTGTGGTTGTAGATAAATCATAGTAAAAAAATTAGTGGGTGTCTTTAAGTGAGTTATAGTATTATGCTACTAGAATTATTTCCATGAATCCATTTAATCATACAAATAAAAACTCTTTATAATATATTTAAAATATATATATATATATATATATATATATATATATATATATATATATATATATATATATATATATATATAATGGTTAATTATGAATAGTATTACAACCTTACTTATGAATGGATGGGGATCAAGGATTGACTCATTATTTGAAATGGAATAATTTATTATTTTTTTGGAATATTTTCTTAGGGTATTATATTTAATATGATTGATTGTGAAGTGTTATACAATAATATTTGAATGAATATTTTAACTTTATTGAGTTCACTTGGTATGTGGGGTGTATTATCATTCCATTCTTATAAACTATTTAAATTTATTTGTTATGAGTGTTATTTATAGGTTGGGCATGATATTTTATATGTTTTAAGAGAAGGTTTGGATAGGATATTATGTGTTTAGAAATCATATATCTTAATGGTTTTGGGTGTTGTTAAAACTAAACATATTGTGATATCTAGTGTTTAAAAAATGATGGTTTTCATGAGTGGTCTTTATACCTCAACCACTAAACATGTAGGTGTTGGTAATAATTTGACCAATGATGAGATGGAGGTGTAAAAATTATTAAAAACGTGAATTTTAACATATTTATGGTTATAATAAAAATAAAAGTAAAAATAGAATAATAAAATTGCCAACATGCATACTTGAATCTACCTGTGTTAATGGCCAATGTTCTCTTTGAAATAAACTTTCTTATTTCCATCTTCATTTTATTGAATATGATTTGTATCTAATTAATCTATGTGTGTGTTTTCCTCATTTTCAAAAGGATGTTTCCATTTACACTCATCATTTATTATGCATAAATTATTTATTATTTTTAGGAAATTAGATGTTTAATTCCTAAATAATAAATGGGTATGAGTAGATAAAATCAATAAATAATGTACAATAATTAGGCTACTAATTTGTGAGTTTTTATTGTAATTAATGATTTTTTAAAAGTAGTAGTGAGAGAGAGAAGATTAAACCTATTTGATTGTGTTATTCTAACTAAGATAGGGTCTATAAATCTATGTGTAGGCTTGGGATACTATTGCAAATAGGAATCTAGAATTTTTTTCTTGATTGGATAGGACTACCAAAAATAAGACACCCTATTATATAGTGCTATAGTCCTGGTCTTACCACTATTATCCAAACTACTCATAGAGATCTAATTATTTTAGTTTTTGTTCACCATGTCTGTGTGAACCTGTGTACCAAAATTTAGATCCATGTTATAAGTATAACTCCTTGTAGAGTTGATTATTCATGTGATTTTATCTTCTATACAATTAAATGGAACTTTGGAAAATAAGGAAAAGGGGTTAGTGTGTAAAGGATACATTGGATGCACTTCACACCCTATGTGTAAGAATACTACCTATATTCTAATACTCCAAGGAGGGATCATACTATATGTAGTTCTCCCATTAAAGTGCTTGGTGAAATAGTGTGATGAAAATGCAAGTAAATGTCAAACTATGTTTACTAGAATGAATAGGGACTTGTGTAAAGGTTTAAATAAGCTTGAAATACTATTGGATGGCTATATGTAGAGAATAGGGAAGAGTGATAGAGTAGTCTTGCTTCTATTCTTGTTTCTCTCTTATAAATGAGTGTTAACCCTTCTAAATGGACTTTACATGGCATTTTATAGGGTATTTAATGATCATGGGTTAAATGAATTCACATTAAGATGACATGAATTAGGATAAGTATCTAAAATAATATGACCATTTGAACCAAATTTGTACTTGGAAAATACTCCCAAAAATAGGACACCTTGAGTTTTAGCATTCTAGTCTAAGTTTGGGCACTACTGTCCTGAGGGTAGGAGACCTAGGGGGATGGATTTGTCATGAAAAGATCATCCTAGGTCAGAAAGGGTTTAGTCTAGAAGGATTCAAATGACTAAGAAACTATGAAAACATGCCTAAGAGGGTTAATAGAGCAAGAAAAATGGACTTATGGATTGGGTATCATTATCCATACTCAAGTAATGTAGTAAAGTGAAATACTACGGTAAAGGTAAACTAAAAAGTGTACTTAAACCTACCTATAATGGTGAAGCTCATGAAGTTGTGTGATGATGTATGTGTATAGAGAGAGTATAGTTTGAAGTGTGAATCTATAATGAAAAACATAGAGTAGATCAATCTTTACTAGATATGCTATATCTAAAATAAGAATGTATAAAAAATGGGTAAGAGAGAGAGGAAGAGATAGGAATGAATACACCTCATTAGGTATGTGAACCAATATAAAACCTATTATGATGTTGGATTATGCTAAGTGTGTGCTATACCAAAATTAATATCACAAATGGAGCTGAGTTCTTAATTCCCTAGAAGTGGCTCAATAATTCAAAGGTAGGCCCTTTGGCTCCATCGTCACATACTCAGTGAAGCTAATGAATCATGCATGTGCCAATAAATTTTTGGACTATTGTTGAATCCCTCTAAATAGGTGGCTCAAGAATACAAAGGCTAGCCCTTTGGCTCTATCATTACCCACTCAGTTAAGCTAATGAATCATTCATGTGTCAATAAATGTTTAGACTATGTGTCCAATCCCTTTGAATAGGTGGCTCAAGAATATAAAGGCTAGTTATTCCTTTGGATCCATCATTGCTGACAAAGTGAAGCTAATGAAGTAATACCAGTATGGAATAGATATCATATGAGATGGATCTTTATTCCCATGAATGTATTATGATCTAAAAATGTTGACATGGATAGCCGAATGTATGTGAGATAGTAGGCCACTCTTAGCCATTTTAAAAGATGGATATTAGGCTTGTATGAAATCCATTACAAAATTGGTGTAATAGGCTTATATGGAAGCCAACTTAGGAACTTGGGTACTCGAGAAATTAGGAATTTAAGCTTGTATGAAAGCCCAATTTTGAAAAAGATTATTCCAGCCACCTGCAGATGGAGTAAGGCATAAAACTGCTAAGAATACTTAGGAAAATAAATTAAACTCAAAAAGAGAGGAAGACCAATAAGCCACACACATTATCCCCAATCACTGGTGTTTGGAACATAGATTCTAATCTAGAAGTTATATAAACTACCTAACTTAAAACTAGAAGTGAGAGTCATCATGCCATGTATGATGCCCCCTATATTTGGATTCTTTGAGAAAAAAATGTATTAAAACATGCTGAATTTAGACTATACTATGATGACAAACATGTGACTAAACTCACCTTTCTATCTATTTATATAAAAAATGTTTTTTTAACTATCTAGAAAGGAGCACCAAAAATAGGACACCTTGCTATCTAAAACTGTAGTCCAACATTGGCGCTATTGTCCAAGGCCAAATTTGATGACTATTCTAGATTCTCTGATGTTTATTTATCTATTCTACCTAGTCTGATGCTTGGATTCTATTTTGAGTGTTCTAAAAACTTGTTTTTTCAACCACTAGGAGATTTAATATCCATGAAAAAATCCTTATTTGGTACCTCCTCTTTTGAAGGAAGGAATTAATATGTTACAATGACTTCCCTCAGAAGAGAGATCCCTCTAAGTATGTTATGTTACATAGATATATGTTATATCAATGATAATTGACAAGATATCATGAGGTATAGAAAGGTTTGAATTGAGAGATTGTTACATCAACAAGGGTATGCTTATATAGATATAACAATGCAAAAGCATGCACAATGTATTGAACTAGAATCAAAAGTGTTATTTATTAGCTTTCAAGGAGTGATGGAGCATGATGTCCATCATGGCATCAAATAAAGAAAGAAAAATTCTTGATATGGATCATGGCATTACAAACAAGGACATGAAATCAATAAACAAGCATACAAATCAAGAAGAAAAAATCATATAATGGTGGCCAAGGAGCCAAGCAATAAATGGACATGGGCACATGTCACTCATATTGGAAAGCAAACATATAAGGCATGATCAAATGATGAATACACATACCATAGAAACAAGTAAGATTAGCATGAGGCCCATAGGCACATAGAAGAGTCCAAACAAAGGAAATTAGAAAATGTCCTAAGGCACACACATGAATAGAAGCAAAGGATAATAGAAAATTTCTAAAAACAAATATAAGGCATGGAACAAGAATTGAGAAAATGCAAACTCATCAAGCTACGCTAAGCAAAAAATGAAAGAATGTATATAAAATAATGATAGAATCACATATAACTAATCAAATTAATAGTGAAATAATGCAATACATGCTTAGTATAAGACTAGGTATATGATGAGAGATACACAAGTCCTAGATACTAGTGAAATATTGATATAGTAATTTATGTAATCTAGTAATTAATATATATAATCATGATAAGTAGAGTGTTTGGTGTAGCAATGACATAAATTGGATGGTGTACTCATATAAAATATACCCCCAGTGGGTATGTATATCGATGTGTATCTTGAATGTAGAAGTAGGATGCCCCTTCAATGGGTAAAGTGAAGCAATCAAGGAGCTAAAAGTCATTTCACACACTCAAAGAAGATCAAGTGAAGCATGGTAATGTAGATAATCAACAAACCATAGCATATACCAAAAAATATAAGTCTAACATAATAGTATAAATGTAAATTATTGATGATGCATACAATTGAAATGTTTTTGTAATTGTTAAAATTTCATATTGTTTTTAAATTTTGATATAAGATATGTACATGAAAGCATGAGAAGAGATGATACTAATCGATGAGTCTCAAAATAGAATCCCTATAATGGTGTCATGTATCAAATAAAATAATCATGTGTGATTATGAAGCATGAGGGAATTGTTCTGAATATGACTCTAAATATCTAGATTCATTGCATGTATCTTGGAGATCATAATAACATGGATTGGTCTACTCATTATTATCATGTTGATTTTGAACCAATGGAATTCTAGTGTTGATGTTTTCTTGTATCTAGATATTTTCCATTGACAAATTGTGTCTATGAATGTTTTGCCTTAGGATGTTTAATAAATCCCAAACCTTGGTGACAAACATTATCAACTGGTAAAATAGGATTAGTGATGCCTTGAGCATGCTTTCCCAACACTTGACCTTGATAATCAAACTATTGTAGATATTTTTAACCAAACACATACTAATTTTAATGTTGAGAATCATTTTGGAGAGGTATATTTTTATCTTCTTGTGATTTACATGTGCTTATGGTACTATTTGTTTCTCTTATTTTGCTTTTTTATTCTTTTGTTGTTCTAAGTTATGCTTTGGTAGCCACTTCTATATTGTTTCTGAATTTGACCCTTTATGAAAGTATTCCTATGTCAATGTGGATTACTTTACTAATTTACCTTGTAAAGATTCCTCATTAGAAACTATCTATTGTATATGTGTGATGCCCATGCATTCTATGATATACACAATAATTCTAGATCTTCTCACTAGATGTAGAGGAGGTAGTTTGATCAGCTTATATTTAATAATTTCTCTTAGTACCTCAATTGAACTCTTATTTTAAAATTGAATGATTTTTGAATCACTATTTTTATAGTTACTTTGTTTTGATTTTTTGTTTTGATATGTAATATTTCTTGTAACCAATTGACTAAGTGAAACTGAATATACATGATGAACACTAAGATGCCTTTGAGGCTTTTGTATTATAATATAATTTTCCAATGTTGTGATCTTGTCATGTAATAGCTGATTCTATGTTTATAAATATGAAATTAACTTTCCCATACTAGTGATGTGATCCCTTAGAGTCTCACAAGTGCAAACCCTAGTTGCTTCCAATTAGACATGTAAACACATATGTTGAAGAGGTTTTGAAGAAGATATAGGATGAATTTACTAATTGTGAATAATAATATAGGATACATCACCCTTTGGAGGGGTGATATCATGGACGTGGTTAGAGGGAAAGTAGCTATCACCCTCTTGTGGGAGAGGAGGATAAGGGAATTCTTTCTTTTGCATAAGATATGACATTGAAACTTGATAGGTGATTGTTAACTTATCAAATGGATACTATAGGTATAAACCATGTATGTGGGATAAAATTCATGTAATATGAGTTATAATTTTTATAAAAATATGTTTATAAATAGCATTAAAAATGATAGATAACAAGTTTGGGATAGGGAGCATGGAATTGTGCATTAATGCATTAAGAACTTTGACACGTGTTATGACATTTATAATGTATTTAACATGATAAACTTGAATTTTTTTCCATATGAGAGATATAAATAATGAATTTTTTCATGAATACATAAAAAAAATTTGAATGTAACATAACATTTCTAACATGTTTAGCAAAATAGATTTAGAAATTATTCTACATGAGCAAAAGGGAGTATGCAAAAAGAATATTGCAATATTGTGCATGTTTAGAGATAAATTTTGTAAAATCATCCCTTATTATTAAAATTAATCATGAAAGGGAAAAAATGAAGATTTTTACTATAATATGATATACTTCATCATTCATGTACATGATAGGGCCCATTATGGTTTCCTTATTATTTGCAAGAAATGTAAGAAAAGTTTGTAAATAAATGAGAAACATTTTTGAAATTTGAGTATGGATGTAAGGTGATACCTCAAGTATAAAAATGGGTCATAGTACATGAAACTAAGGATTTTTAAAAAATATTTTTTAAAAATACTATGAATTTATGAAATTGAAATTGAATTTATGAGTTGAATATGCAATTGAAAAATCAGAAATTTAGTGAAAAATAGTGATTTAATGGGACCTAGTAGATGCAATTAGGGTTTTAAGGAAAATATTTTTTTGAAATTACTATTAATTTTTGAAATTAAATTGGTTTTTTTATTTTAATATGTAACTAAAAATTTAGAAAATTATTAGAAAATTAATGGAAAATTACTAGGAGCTAGTTGATGTAACTAGGGTTTGAAAGAAATTTATTTTAAAATTTACTACAAAATTTTAAAATCTGAGAGGAATTTATAATTTTAATATTCAATAAAAAAATATAAATTAATTGGAAAAATTAGCTAGGAATTTACCCTAGGGTTTCTAAGGTTTTATGTGAAATTTGAAGTCGGGTTCACGAGATAATTTATTTTTTTTAGGAAATGAGATGTTTAATTCCTAAATAATAAATGGTTCTAAGTAGATAAAATTATTAAATAGTGTACAATAATTGGGCTACTAATTTGTAAAATTTGACTATAATTATGGCTTTTTTTAAAGTAGTAGTGAGACAGAGAAAATCAAACTTATCTTATTTTATGTTAATCTGACTAGGACAAGGTCTAGAAATTTGTGTACAGTCTTGGGAGACTATCGTAAATAGGAATCTAGAGTTCATTTCTTGATTGAATAGGATAACCAAAAATTGGACATCCTAATATTCAATTTTATAGTTTTGATATTGTTTATATTGTCCAAACTACTCATAGAGATTTGATTTTTTTGGATTTTGTTCACCATGTCTATGTGAGCTGATGTATCAAAACTCAAATCCTTTATGTTAGCATAACTCCATATAGAGTTGATTCTTCATGTTCTTATGGCTTATATACAATTAAATGAAACTTTGGTGAATAGGGGAAATGGGTTAGTGTGTAAAGGATATGCTAGACACACTTCACACCCTATGTGTGGGCACGTTGCCTAGATACTAATTCTCCAAGGAGGGATCAACCTATATGTAGTTCTCCCATTGAATTTCTTAGTGAAATAGTGTGATGAAAATTCAAGTAAATGTGAAATTGGGTGTACTTAGAATGATTATGAATTGGTATATAGGTTTGAATAAGATTGAAACTCTGTTAGATGGCTGTGTGTAGAGAATAGGGAAGAGTGCTTGAGTAGTCTTGCTTGTATTCTTGATTCTCTCTTGTAAATGCGTGATAAACCTTTTAAATAGACGTTGAATTGCCTTTTATATGGGATTTAATGATCATGGGTTAAATGAATTCATGTTAGGCTGACATGAATCAGGATAAGGATCCAAGATAAGATGACCATTTGAACCAAATTTTCACTTGGACAATAGTGCTAAAAATAAGACACCCTAAGTTTCAACACTATAGTCCAAGTTTGGCTGTTATTGACCTAAGGGAAGGAGACTTGGGAGGATACATTTTTCATTGAAAGGTCAACCTAAGTTATCAAGGGTTCAATCTAGAAGGCTATAAATTACTAAGAAACTATGAAAACATGCCGAAGAGGGTCAAGAGAGAAAGCAAAATGGATGTATGGATTAGGTGTCATTAGCCATACTCAAGTTACCAAATTTCACATTTTATATGACTAAAATAAATTAAATCAATAAATAATAAAATCATTTTTTGTTAGTTAATTTTGAAAATTTATCTAATTATAAAAATTTCTCAATTATAATGTCATATTCATTAAAAAGAATAATTTCTACAAGTAATTTTACTAATACTGATGAGAAAATAGAAACATATATATTTCAATAATTAGAAATAGGATTCATAAAACTAACAATTTATGTTAATGCAATTTCTCCATAATTTTCATGTTTGGTTATGGAATATGAAGGTGAGGGTTTAGGGGTAGTAGCCCCAAGTGGGGTCAATGGGAAGTGTTTCTCCTCTTTTGTATCCCTTCATTTCTTTGTTGAAGATAAAATGCACATTAAATTTTTTAGTTTCCAAACCAACCTAAAAATGCATATTCTATGTTATATTTGGTTGATCTTCTCTACCCATGAAATTTGTGCATTTTATAATCTCCCTCACAACCTAATGGATGAAAAATTGATGTAGGTTATTATTTTGTAATTATAGTTGTATGAAAATTAGTATTCAATATATCCATATAAACTACCATAAGCTGATTTTTATTGATTTGGATAAGAGAAACAAGTGTCTTAATGTTCATTAAAAATTACATAGTTTTATTTTCCCAAATTTATGTTGTATTTTTGTTAATTGAGTACCTACAAA
>JARHVA010005159.1:927500-995000 GCA_037957365.1 Torreya grandis
TGGGCCCAATTGATCCCTATGAACATAATTATTACTCTAAAGGATATTAATTAAGGCTAAATCAATTGGTTTAGGGTGTAGGGTTTAAAATTTAGGCTTTATGGTCTAATTGAGAAGGTAATTTAGGATAATTTGAGCTTCTTGAACCTATTTATGACTATAGAAAGTGATTTTGGGAACAATTATCCCCAACACCATGATAAATTGAGTGATGAGTTTGACCCCATTAATAGTGAAGAACCAAAGACTCAAAAGTGTGTAATGCATAGTTTTCTCAATCAATCATATTCATTTAATGCATAAATAATAAAATTTAAATAGATATAGTTTTTGTATTCCCTATAAACTAGGAAGCCTAATTTTCCTCACACTAATCTAGGTAGGTTTTTGCAAACAATCTTTATTCCCTCCTAACTACCAAATCTATATAAAGTCTCGATGTGATTTGTTTTAAAAAATAATTTATAACAATATATTACTAATATAAATATATTTTATAGTATAAAAATAAGTTCACAGTAAATATTTCTAACATTCTCTCTCCTAGTGTGAACTTAGGAATGCTAGGTTCATTCAAAAATCCATCCATTATATAATATGAAACTTTTACATTGGAGAGGAGATTTATTAAAAAATAACTTTTTGAATGTAGGATTATTTAAATCTCATAATCTAAAAATCACTTTACTCTCAAATGAATCTTAACTTGCATATGAAAAATATATTTTATTAGACTCAACACAAAAAAATAAAAATAAATCAAAATATGATAATAAATGAAAACATTGGACACAAGACAACTTAAAAAATATAATTCACTTATAACTAAGAAATAACATAATAAAAATCAAATGCAAAATCTAACTATTAAAAATAATAAATCTAAACAATTTAAATTATAAAATCATAAATTAAATATAAAGCAAAACTTAAAGACTCGTAAACTAAAAAATTAAAAACAAACCAAAAACTAAAACTAAACTATTTTTTTAAACCAAAATACCACTATACACCTAAAACATAAACAAATCATTAAATAAAAGTCTTAAAATAATATTTAAAGATTGAAAACTAAAATCCATATTCTAATAACAAAAAACACATGATCGAAAAAAAATTAAAACAATGAATTTTAAAACTAGGGCATTCTTAATTAAATAAACCTAAGGATAGAAAAAAACATTAAACCTAAAAAAAAACCATGAAAAGAATGAAAAACATGAAAGTTTTTCCAAAATTAAAACCTTAAATTAAATCCTATAACAATAAAACTACAACTTAAATAAAATATTCTATTGCCAATTTTTTTAATTATACTATTGAGAGGGAGATCAGATCTCAATACTATCACCTAAAAAGGATTTTGTGAGAGATGTATGTATAAGAGAGGTGAAAAATGGTTATTTATAGAATGGTATGAGGATTGTCCACTATTGGAAACATGAGGGTCTTAAAATAGAGATTGAAAACCATCCCAATACTTAGGTCTATGTTTTGAATCACCATTCTATGGCTTGTATCAGTACAAATAGTGGATGATCAAGTGAAATAGGTTTCCATGAGTTTAATAAATGTAGATGATCTTATCATTATGCAATATAAACACTAGGATTGAATATAAGGCAAGACAATAGAGGAATATCTACTACCACTAAGAAGAGATGATGCAGTCTTATGGAGGAGGGTCTATCATAGATCAAGGATAAAGATGAGCTCGATTAGTCTCATAGAGATATAATTTGAGATATTTCTAATGCAATATTGAATGTAAATATATATGTATGGGTTTTATATTTAATGTAATATTTTTCCTTATATAACTCTAAAAATCTCTTTAAAAGACCTTCAAACCCTTGATATATGAGATGTGTATATCATAACTAGATATTCTATTACTAAAACTAAGTGGCCCAGATCAAAGGAATTTATAGTATCTATACTAAATTACCATTAATAAATAGATATAAGGCCTTTCAAATAGTAAGGTCTCTAGGCATGGTCTTCAATCAAAATCCATTGTAAAGAACAAGATCTAAATTATAGAGAGGTACCTCAGTGTGCCTTCTTTGATACCACTGATGGGTTTCACCCCATCACCAATAAAGAGTTGAAGGCTAAAAAGTTTGCAATGCAAAATTTTCTTAGTTAATCATATTGATTCAATTCATTAATTATAAACTTTACATATATATAGGATTTGTATTCCCTATAAAATAGGAAACTTAGTTTTGCTTACACTAATATAAGTAGGTTGTTCAAACAACCTTTATTCCATCTCAACTACCAAATCTCTCTAAAAATTCTACGTGATTTGGTTTAACAAATTACTTATAAAAATATATGATTAATCTAGATATATTTTCCAATGTAAAATATGTTCACACTATCTATTTCTAACATTGAATAAATAAATTAATTGGGATAATAATTAATGTGATTTCTATAGAATTGAGCCCTATGAACATAATTAAGTGGGGTTAAATCAATTAGATTAAGGTAAATAGGATTTATGATTTAAGGTTTAGGGTTTAGGGATTAGTACATAGGGATTAGGGCTTAGGTATATAGGGTTTATGTTTTAGAGTATAGTTTCTAATAATGAAAGAAATTAGGAGTGAATTAAGCTCCTTTAACTTATTTGTGACTATAGACTGTAATTGTGGGCTCAATTGGCCCCCACATCATCAGAAATTGATCTAATTATTTAATTATTAAAATGAGTGATGTGATTTCGGCCAAATTCAGCCTAGGAATGTAATTATTATTGTAAAATATGTTAATTAAGGATAAATTGATTGGTTTAGGGTTTAAATTTTAGATTTTAGGGTCAAATAGTGAAGGCAAGTGAGCTTTTTAAACCCATTTAAGAATATAAAAAGTGATTTTTGGTAAAATTAGCCCCAATTCCATCACAAATTTATCCAATTAGTCAATTAGGCCAATAAAAATGTGATTTTCATTGAATTGAACCTTATGAACATAATTAAGTGGGGTTAAATCATTTGGATTAAGTTAAATATGGTTTACGATTTAAGGTTTTTGGTTTTAGAGTTTAGGGATTAGGGTATATAGGGCTTAGGTTTTAGGGTATAAAGTCTAATCTTGAAAGCCATTAGAGCCAAATAGATATCCTTTAACTATTTTTGAGTACATAATGCGATTTTGGGCTCAATTGAGCCCCACATCATCAAAAGGTGAGATAATTAGTCAATTTAGGTAATGAGTGATGTAATTTGGACTAAATTGTGCCTTATCAACATAGTTATTACTCTAAATGATGTTAATTAAGTATAAATCAATTGGTTTAGGGTTTATAATTTAGGGTTTATGGTCTAATCATAAAGGCAATTGAGGATAATTTGAGCTACTTTAACCTATTTGTGACTACATAAAGTGATTATGGGCACAATTAGCCCTAATCTCATCAAAAATTGAGAAAATTAGTCAATTGGGATAATAATTAATGTGATTTGTGTTTAATTAATTAAGGATTAGGGATAATGTATATAGGGTTTATGTTTTAGGGTATAAGGTATAATAATGAAGGAAATTAGGGATAAATTGAGATATTTTAACTTAAATATGACTACAAAATGTAATTTTTGCCTCAATTGGACCCCACATCATCGCATATTGAGCCAATTAGTTAATTGGGGTAATGAGTGATGTGATTTGGGTCAAATTGAGCCCTATAAATGTAATTATTAGACTAAAGGATGTTAATTAAGGTTAAATCAATTGGTTTAGGGTCTAGTATTTAGGGTTGAATCACAAAGGCAATTGAGTTGCTTAAAGCAATTCAGGACTATAAAAAGTGATTTTGGGCACAATTAACCCTAGTGTCATCACAAATTGAGCTAACCAATGAATTAAGCCAATAAGTAATGTGAATTATATTAAATTGAGCCCTATTAAGATAATTAAGTGGGGATAAATCAATTGATTTAAGGTAAATAGGGTTTATAATTTAATATTTAGGGTTTAGGGTTTAGGGATTAGGGTATATAGGTTTTAGGTTGTAGGGTATAAGGTATGATCTCAAAGGTAGTTAGGGCCAAATTGAGATCCTTTAACCTATTTGTGTCAAATGTTATTTGGGCCAAACTGAGCCTTGTGAACATAATTATTACTCTAAAGGATGTCAATTATGGCTAAATTGATTAGTTTAATGTTTAAAATTTAGGTTTTAGGGTCCAATCACTAAGGCAATTGAGGATAATTTTAGTATTTGAGCATATTTATTACCATAGAATGTGTTTTTTTTTTCAATTATAACCCATGTCATCACACATTTAGTGAATTAATTAATTAGGGTAGTTTTTAGGATTGATCAGAGTTTACTAGAGCTTCCTTTCATGCATAGACAGTTTAATAGAATCCACAGGTCAAATATTTAATCACAATATATTATTATTCCACACTCTCTGTTTAATTAAATCATTCATGACAAATTAAAAATATATAAGAATATGATTACTATAATTTATCCATAATTTTCTCATCCCTATGATTATGCAAACCTATATATAATATATTGTTATAACAATTTATCTCAACAATAATATATTCTATCTAATATCATAATATTATTTGTAACAATATTACTACCAAATACTAATTAACAAATGTATTACTATTTACCTCTCAGTAAATACCCAAATTTACATAATGTGAAAACTAATCCTAACATTCCCCCCCATAGTTTTTACATGGCACAATATATCTCATTAACTGATTGTAGTGTGCCAGCTCCTTGTGCTCATGATTTTATCTACATACATGTGCCATCGCGTATATATTCCTTCACACTGATCTTAAATTGGTTTTATAGGTTTTCCAATGACCTTAAAAAATGGTTTTCATAGGTTCACCAATAACCTTACAAAATGGTTTTCTCAGGTTCACCACTAACCTTACAAAATGGTTTTCTTAGGTTCACCACTAACCTTACAAAATGGTTTGCATAGGTTTACCACTAACCTTTCATCATGATTGTTGTAATTATTTATATATCAAATTTATATAATGTAGATATATAAAATGGGTTACATGGGAATATCATTCACAAGTGAATAGGTACAATTGTTGTTATTTTCCACAATGATAAAAAATAAATGTAACTACCACACTACATTGAAATATTGAAATCCACATAACTAAAAATAACACCCCACAAAATATGTCACCAAATCATTAGTATGGCACCATATTTGGAGAATGATGAGAGGTCATTGGAAATCTCCTTCCTCTATATATCCTCTAACATCCAGTAGATCATTTCTCACTCATCAAGTATGTTGATGTAGCTTAGGTCATCAGAAATTGTTTATATTTTTACAGTTTTTTATTTTTAAGACCTTTTAATACTAAAAACTCATTCAAAAGACTCTAACTCTTTGATCATTTTATAAATAAGAATTTTTTACTTTTTCAACAAAGACCATTCACTAAAAAGACATGATGACACTATTTTATTTAAACACATACATAATGACATATTGGAATTGACTCAAATATATTGAAATTTTAACTTTTGAAATCACTCGACATGATTTAAAATGACACCTTTGAAATATGACACTCACTATAGAAATAAACTAAGAACCATGGACCAAATAACTCTTTTGACTATAAACATAAAAATTGAACTTAATATTGACAAAAAATACACAGAATTTTTTTTTACATGTGAATTAAAAAAAAAATACTGGAATATCCAAAATAAGGAAACACAAAGATTTTATGGTGACCAATTTGTATTTATTTGATATAAGTATGACTTTATTGAACTATTTTTACCATGTTGGACTGAGTTGTCACTATGTTAGATGGGTTAGATTACAAATTTGAATGCACCATTTTCTTATAAATGCCTAGACAATGAATCAAGCATAGATTTGGGATGCAATGAAATAGTGAGTGATCATGAGATCAAGTTTGAGGTTTGATATGGTCTACTCTTCAAACACAAGTTACATGTAGTCATTGGAAGTAGGTGTGATAGTGTGAGGTATAATGTAGGCTTGATATGATTTGCTAAGGAATAAATTCAAAACACCATAGTAGACTTTAAAATCTAGATGCTTAGATAGAAGATGTTAACTATTGTGCATAGAGGAGAAAATATACTCTCCAAGGTTATAGGTGAATAGAGATACACTGATCGATATACAATAGGTAATAATAGATTTATTTGTAAGATTGAAAAGTTACATGATAATATAAAAATGCAAATACCAGATCAGGCATCATATTAAATGACACAAATGTGATCAGTTGTATGGTATAAAAGCTTATATCTCATTAAAAAAATATTAGATATGAGTGGAGTTATAACTAGATAGTTAAGATATATTCCAAAAATGGTCATCTGTATAAATACATAGCTCTACTTTAACAATGCCATCAATTTTGAATAAATTATATTAAACTAAAACATGCTTTGATAATATCTAGCTCTCATACTAGTGTTAGGATCGATCAGAGTTAGTTAGATCTTCATTTCATGTGCAGACAATTTAATAAAATTCACATGATAAATATTCAATCACACTCCAATATTTTTCCACACTCTCTGATTAGTTAAATCATTTAAGACACAATACAAATATATAGGAATATGATTCCTATAATTTTTCCATCATTTTTTATCCCAAAGAATATGTAAACCTATATACGATATATTTTTATAATAATATATCTCAATAATAATATATTCTATCTAATATTTTAATATTATTTATAACAATATTACTATCAAATACTAATTAATAAACCTATTACTATTTACATCTTGGTAAAGAGCCAAATTTACACAATGTGAAAACTAATCCTAATGGTAGTGAGTGGTGAGATTTAAACCAAAATGAGCCCTATGAACCTAATTCTTAGTTTAAATGATGGTAACTTGGACTCAAATGATTTATTTAACATTTTAAGAGTTTAAAATTTATGGTTTAGGTTTTCTATTAATTGGGATTTAGGGATTAGGGTTTAAGTTTGAGGGTATAAGGTCTAAGATATCATGGTTTTATTGTTAAGGGTTTATGTTTAGGGGTGTTTTTGCATACATCTAATATTGCATATGTGGTAGGACCTCATATAGGGTATTATTATGTACATGGTTTTATTAGCAGTAAAAAAAAAATAAGAACATTTACCAACATCCTTTTTTTAGATCAAGAGTTTTATCCCCTAATTACTCTGCTCTATTTTTCTATTTTTTACTGATTTGATGTATGTCCCCACCCTTAAAAGTAAAAAAAATATACTCATGATTAACTAAAGAGTGCATGTCTATTTTTTAATAATTTTATCAATGTCCCCACTTTGTACTACACATCAAGCGGGTCTAATTTTTAATAATTGGTTTGTTGTCCCCACCCTCAAAAATTTATAGTCATGGGTGAAGACTCTAATATCAAGAAGAATAATTTTAAGAAAAAACATCAAAGAAATTATAAGTGTAGAGAGAAAAACAAAGATAGATAATGCATAAAACTTCAATCAAGCAAGTATACTATCCCCAATGAATTGAATGTCACATATAATGATGAAATGGATAATGATACTATACCAAATTTATAAAGTATAATTGACATTTTTTATTTAATAATAAATTATAATGCAACTCCACAATCAAATTTTACTATTTTTAATTTTAGTGGTGATGATAGAATTCATGTTGATGTAAATTACATGGAAACATTGATTAAATAAATAAAAATTCAAGAAAACAATATGGAAATACTATCAAATGAAGAGACTTGTAATGAATAAAATAAATTAGTCAAATTTACCACTAAGAACACCTCCTAATATTTTGAAAATAAGATCCATGTATTTAATTGAAATTCATGATTTTTTTTGAAATTAATCCCTAAAATTTTGTATGGGCACCATATGAGAATAAAATTTGAAAGAATTTAAGACTAACACTTTCCAAAATTAAATGAAACTCAAAGATGCCAATTATTTATTACATTGATGAAAGTGCATAATATGAGACCTAAAATTAACACCATAGTACAAAGAACATATATTATTGATGGTGTAAACAAGGCAATTGTTGAAAATTTTCAAAGTTTATACCATCAAATAGGTGGGAAAAAATGCACCAAAGATGGTAAGACTTTGTAACGCATTATTACAACTTCTGTGGTAAGTTGTCAAGAAAAGAATATATAATTAATTAACAAAACAATCCAAGCATTTCATATAAATTAAAAAAATAGAAATGAAATAAATTTGGAGACATATAAGACTTGATTTTTCCAATAACAATGACTTATGTGCATTCTTTGGTAGAATCCCACAAAAATTCAAGGATATATCTGATGCCCTAAAATATTTACTTATAGAATTTTGGAAATATAACACAAGGGTATTGCCTAATATTAGAAATGTAGTGAAAAGAGGAATTGGTTCTCATAATTATGAACCACATATTAAATTCTTTTTGGATGACTAAAACATAATTGTACTCTAATTTTTTTAGAAAATATCCATAGATTTCTATTAGTTAAAGATATTTTGAAATGGTCAAACCCTTATATGTGAAAATTAATCACACATTCACTAATTTTTATACCTTGTATATTGATAACATTTTGCATGCGTGTGGAGTGGAAGGTCTACCATAATAAGCAATGGAATTTATTCCATCCATTTCTTGTGAAAGATGAGATGGAAAACGGTTTATAATAGGGAATGTTTGGATTGAACTTGAATCATTTATGGTGGATTTCCAAAATTGAAAAAGTGTACCCATGAGGAAAGTACACACAAATTTTAAAAATAATTAATTAGTTTTTGTAACTATAAATCTATTACATATCAATTAAAATATGGAAAGGAATCTAAAAGGTGTGAGCTTGTTATGGAACAAATACTTTTTTTGAAATTTATGGAGGAAATTGTATGAGTATACAAGGCACACACACAGATATTGGTGGCTAGATGAACAATTAAAGTCAAGTAATGACACATTCCCACTTGGTTCATATGAGGCAAAAGACATGATTTTAGTTTATATGTGTTGACTTTGTTTGAAACAATTGCAATTCATAATAATGCATGGATGAATGGAGTTATAGGCCTCTATTTCCAATTGATATTTCTCAAGTTACACCAACATTAAAAATTATAGAGATGAGATCATCACATAAATTTGACCATGTATCTAATCTAGTGAAACCAGGTAACATGTGTTTCATGTACTAAATTTGGTAAATAAATCAATAGATCATGTTATTAAATCATGTATTATTTTGAAATGTAGTACATGTTTATGTATTGATTTTGCATGAGGATAATGAAGAGGTATATACTACTACTTGTGTCGGTGTGTATAGGGAAAATAGAGATTGGCTTATGTGGTCATATATGGGAAACACATTCAATGTCCCTTTGAATCTATGATAGTTACTATAACTTGGATTTGATGATATCCTATAAAAAATTCTAATGTATGGTTTTTTGAAGACTAAAAATTAAATACAAATATACTCCAATATTAAAATTTGGTTCTTTCAAAAAATATTTAGTTGAATATATTAGGGTAGGCCATTAAAAAGGACTTAATGAAAGATTCATTAATAAAATCATGAAGTAATTCTTGCTACTATAAAGAATATAATTGATCTTAGTGGGTTATTTAGATTTAAAACCCAAGGTATTTTGACTTATCAAATGAATTTTTTTTTATTCTATCAAAATTTATCTATTTCTTAGGTATTACATATTAACATATTTTTTGTAGGTTAGTGGTGTCAAATTAGCTTCCACCTTCATATGGTTGGAGACATTACTATATAATTCCATATCATCAAATATAAGAGAAATTTTTGGTTCATATATATGATTGAATATTTTACTATATCTACACTTGATGATTCCTGCATGAGACTGATTCTAAACTTGACCCTTCACTTGCACACTCCACGCATTAACTAGCTTATTTGTAGGAGTATGCATGTTCCATTAAGGTTTTTTCTCCATATAGATCATGTAATTATAATTAATATCATATTCTTGAAGTATTATCACCTTTTTTAATCTTATATATCCTTAAAATTTAATCCCTTTATCCTTGGTGAGGCCATAATAGCTGCCCACTCACTCAATTATGCTTAAAACAAGGTCTGCATGTACATGGTGAGGAATAAACTATTGATAAATGCCTTAAAATATTTGAAACACATTAATTAACTTTATAAAACCTTTTATAACCTTCACATAAATGTTTACAACATTTGGATCCCTAGAACTTTAGTTATGGCACTTTTAGCCTCTTGGAAGACCAATTTTCACCATTGTTTTTGCATGCATAGGTCTTTATTTTTTATTTTTATCTCTCCTTACATATTTTAAGGACATAATATAACTTATAAAATTTATAAAATGTCAATAAATACCTTTATTCAAATTTTCATTAGGTTTGGAGATCTAAAACACAAATTATGGTGTTTTTTGTGCACCTACAATCTCATAGGGTAACAAGCATGCCAATTTAGTAAATTTTTTTATCTTGTGTTATATTAGGTTTAAAAATATAATTATTTTTATTATATTAATATATATATTCATTATACCCTCTCTAATATTTCTTATGATAGGTTAAATTCAAAAAATTACCAAAAAAATCCAATTTTAGGTCTGTAGACATTTTTTGTAATTGTGTGCATGCATTTTGCAACATAAACATTTTTTAGGATAATTATATTATATGTAAATAAAAAACATAAGGTATTTAAACTTTATTTATGGTTATAGTATTCAATCTAATGATCTTGTATTACTTTGGAGTCCTCAAGATCCTGAAGTTTGCCTAAAAATAATAATTTTGTCTTAAAGGTAAATGTCATCTTGAGGCCGAAATGAGTGTTCCATATCCTAACCAAGAATATTTTGATAAAAAAATTATTAATATATATTAATAACCACACTTAACATGGTATAAATTATAATTTTTATCTATGAGGCCATGGAGATAGAGATCTCTAATTGTGGCTTACATCTTGACAACATTTCTTGTCAATGTTACACGAGACTAGAATTATTTAAAAAAGGGTATCCGAATGGATTTTGAATATGTATATATTGGAATTAATATAATTTTCACATATGTATTTTTTTAAATGGATGGATTTTTAATTAGAGGTATTGAAATCATAAATGTTTATTGGAGGCAAATAACTTGTCTCTTAATTACTTAAAGTTACATTTTAGGATTGATCATTGAATCTTGTTCCATGAGTTCATAAGTGATATTTAATATGAGGTTTTTGGAGTTATATTATATTAATTAAACATACATTTGAAGGTTATTTATTTTTATGGATGTGACTTATGGTTTTATTTTTATGTCTATCCAAAATTTTCCTAAAAAATAAGAATTTTGCCTTATAAGGATATGTCATATTGAGGCCAAAATGGGTTATATTTATCCTAATCAGGTATAATAATATTTAAATTAAGTTTTAAATAGGTTAATATACACCCCCAATAGGGTGGTAATACCATTTTTCATCCACAAGGCCTCGAAGAGAAAGATCTCCAACTGTAGCTTGTGTATTGACAATATTTCTTATCAATGTTGCTCGATGCCAGAACTATTGAAAAAAGGGTTATATTCATTGATTATAAGGACATGGATGTGGAAAAACATGTAAGTTTCACATATCAAGGTTTTGGAAGTGATATATTTTTAATTGGAGGTCCCATAAGTGGAAATGTCTATTGGAGGCAAAGAACATGTCTCTTAACTACATAAAAGTTTAATTTTAGTGTTGATCACTAAATCCTCTACCTATAATGAATTTAAATTTTAAATATTGATTTGTTTTAAGTGAATTATTATAAGATAAGGTATTTTAAGTGGAAATGTCTATTGGAGTCAAAAAACATATTTCTTAACTACATAAAAGTTATATTTTAGGACTGATCACTATATCCTCTACCATGATTCAATCAATGATTTGAAATTTTATTATTTTATGGTGAAATTGGAGTAATTTTACATGAATTTAATGGTTATTTTATTTAAGGATATGAATTATAGTTTTTGTTTTATTCATGTCTAAATGTTTGCCTAAAATAATAATTTTGTCTTATGAGGACATGTCTTAAGGCAAGAACATGTACTCCATCTCCTTTGTAGGCATAATTATATGATAATAATGTGATCCTATGGGTTAATAACCACCATAATTTTTTTTTTATTATATTTATTAGCCATGAGGCCTTAGAGATAAATAACTCTAAATACGGCTTATACATTGATAACATTTCTTGTGAATGTTGTTCAAGCTCATAATTATTTCAAAAAGGGTATTTTCATGGATTTTGATTCTAATAATTTAATAAAACATGTAAATTACACATATTAATCTGTTTTAAGTGATGTATTTTAGGGTGAAGCTCCCACAAGAATAAATATTTATTGGAGGCAAAGAACAAATCTCTTAACTACATAAAAATTGCATTTTAGGAGTGATCATTAAATCCTTTACCACTAGTTCATCAATTATTTGAAATATGATGGATTCAAGGTGGAAATATTGGAATTATAAATTCACAAGATGGTTTTTTTTGTGGATGTGACTTACAATTTCTATTTTACACTTATCTGAATTTTGCCTAAAAACAATAATTTTCCATTTTAGGGACATGTTGTCTTGAGGCTAGAATAGGTGCTTTGTCTCCTAGAAAAGCATACTTGGATGATTATAATATATTTTTATAGGATAAACACCACCCTTAATGTGGTGGTGATGTCATTTTTCATCCATAATGCCCCAAAGATAGATATATCCAATTATGACTTACATCTTGACAATATTTCTTGTCAATTTTGCTCGACGCTAGAATTGTTGTAAAAAAGGGTATCCCATGGATTCTAAGTCTATATATGTGGGAATGCAAGTAAATTTTTCATCCATAGGTGTTGGAAGTGATTTATTTTTAATTGAAATTCTTGGAAGTGGAAATGTCTATTAGAGGCAAAGAACTTATCTCTTAACTACATAAAAGTAGTATTTTAGGACTGATCACTAAATCTTCTACCATGAGATTGTCAATTATTTAAAATCCTAAGTATTTTGTTTTAAATTATATTAATTTTATATTCATGTGATTTTTCTTTCTATTTGTGGACCTAAATTATAATTTTTATTTTATGCTTGTCCAAAGTTTCCCTAAAAATAACAATTTTGCCTTATAAAGACATGTTGCCTTGAGGTCAAAATAGGTGATATGTATCCTAACTAGGCTTATTATTATTCTAATAATGTATTAATATATGTTAATATCCACCCCTAACTTGGAGGTGAAGACAATTTTCAACCACAAGGCCCTGGAGATAGAGATATCTAACTTTAATATGTATCTTGATAACATTTATTATCAATGTTATTCGAGGCCAAAATTATTGGTAAAAGGGGTATCTGCATGGATTAATAGATCTTGTATTTGGTAAATAATTTAATTTTCACATCCCAATGTGTTTTAAGTGATTTATTTTGAAGTGAAGGTATCATAAGTTTAAATTTCTATTAGAGGAAAAGAACCTGTCTCTTAACTACATAAAAGTTTCATTTTAGGGTTGATCACTAAATCCTCTGCCAAGAGTTCATCAATGCTTTAAAATAAAATATATTTAGTGTGTAACTATAATAATTTTACATTCATGTGATGGTTATTTCTGTTCCTGGATATGATTTATGGTTTCTATTTTACGCGTGCCCAAAGTTTGCATAAAAAATAATAATTTTGCCTTATATGGACAAGTCATCTTAAAGCTAGAATGTGTGCTCTATTTCCTTACTGTGCATGCTCATATTTAAAAAATTTATTCCTATAGGTTATTAAAAACCTTTACATAGTTTAAATGTATATTTTAAGCCATTAGTCCTTACAGATAGAGATCTCTAACTATAACTTGCATCTTGCATCTAGGGAGATGCTATCTTGAGGCTAAAATGGTTACTACATCTCTTAACTAGGTGTAATTAGAACCAATAATGTGGTCATAGAGTTTAATCACCACCAAAAATGCGTTTATGATGTCATTTTTTAGACATGATGTCTCAAAGATAAATATCTCCAACTATGGCTTAGATCTTGCGTCCAGGGAAATATTGTCTTGAGGTTGAAATGAGTGATTTTTCACCTTAATGAGTGTATTCAGATGGTAATAATATATTGATATAGGTTAATCACCACCCATGACATGGTGGTGATGTCTATTTTTATCCACAAGGATATGGAGATAGATATATCCAACTATGGTTTACATCTTGCATCTAGGGAAATGCCATCTTAATGCCTAAAAAGTTTAAATATGAGCTATGTTTGACCAATTTTTTTTGGTCTCACATATATTTTTGAATTGAATGCCTCAAATAAAGCTACAAAAATATTTTATGGGTTAAATTATGTAATGGTTGGCCTTATAAAAAATGGCTATTATACTAAAAATATTATTTACAAATAGATAGCTTGTTGCCTTGCCAATTCTAATTAATGAAACAACATAGACAAAAATGGGGAGAAAAATACAAATTTATAGATAAAATATAAAAACACATACTTTTAATATATTCTATATATAATAAATTTTCCATAATTACCATAACATTGACTATTGTATTATATTCCATCTATTCAATAATAAACCAAGATAAAACACAAAAATAGTTATTTATACTTAAAGAATATATTCTATGATCACTTAACACACCTTTTCCAATAATTTGGAAACATAATCATATGTAAACTTCCCATACATTTCAACAATATTCAATAGATTTCAATGCATATTTTTAATTCTCAACAAAATTTAAAGTCATATAATAATATGAACATGTAATAGAATATGTAATAAATTACAACAAAATCCAAAACATGAAATCAATGAGAATATTTAAAAATTGAAATGTTTAAAAATATATAATGTAAACAATATCCATAAAATCTATATAATTGAATAAAATTATCAAACACTTGATACAATATCCTTTGGTAAATGTCATATAAGTATACAATGACAAACAACTATAGATAAATCCATATATACATATAAAAAAATGTCATAAGACCTTATCCTAATCATCAAAATACATCTCTCTCTTTTCCTTGCTTGTATGAGCCTCTCCTTTGGATAACTTATTCACAACTAGAGGTGTTTGATTTGGATGACTATGAGTCCTCTACTCAAAACTCACTTGTATCTTAATATGTTTATATATAAATATTGTCATAAGCTTTACATGTACTAGAAAAAAATACTTAAAAGATTAGCAAGTTATGATTTTAAAGTGATAAAAAAATTATTCATGTGTACTTATCATAAATTGGTGATCATAGTTAATTTTTGAATAAAACTCAATAGGGTCAATAATAAGTTCATTATAGTGAATGGGAGTGTGAAATGGATCACCAATAGGAGTCAGTGATGTTCTCATGATAATGGTAGGGATGGTTTTGCACCCTTAACCTATAATATGTCTAGGGATATGTGTGGGTAACTTGTAGCTTATGCACCTTGATATTAGCTTGTTACATTTATCAATGTTCTTAGTATGGTCAACCTATAAAGTAACCATGGATAAGTTGAGTATATATAGGAGGTAAATGCTAGTCTTTTATCATCATATTGTGAATTCTATTCTTGTTGCATTATTTTGTAGGTTTCACCCTTGATGTGGTTTAGTCTTAATATTCAAGTATTCTTCTCTTTCACTAATTATTGTTGTGGGTCTAATTATTATAATCTTAACTCTATGATATATAATTATAGTGTTGTAAATAATCTAAGTAATTTCCTTACAACTAGTATCATAGATTTGATTTGGGCAAGTTTATGTGGTGTAGTTTTTTTAGAGCATTAAAAGGTCAAAAAATATAACTTTTGATCTGGGGAGAATTGATTTTTTTTGTCATCATATTTTTTTATTAGGTTTTCATCACCATAGTATATAAATTTTTTAACCTTTTGAAAATTATTAGTCATTATATTCATCTCTACGAGATGATTGTAATAGTATAATCTACTACTAGACTTTTTTTGGCCAAAATTTTCACCCTTGTACACAATAGCAGTAGTTGGATTTATTACACTGATACATATTTTTGGGGGCTAGAACCCTCCTAGGGTTTGTGCATGGTTGGTCTAAATACTCTCAAATGTGGGAAAGGGAAATAATCTCTAAAAACACATCACAAAGATGACATGGAGTCTATAACTTTTGATCCATGTATTTTGGAGTTAGTTCAATAACTTAGGTTAGAGTTGTAAGGCATGGTGAAAAATGATGATTTTGATACGATTCTAGGGGGACATTACAAGGATGAGAGGGAACTAGAAAACATGATGAATCAATTACAACAAATATCTAGGAAATTAGCAAACTTGTCAGCTTAACCACTTTAAAATAACCCTATATGACTCAAGTTTGTTTCCCCTCCTAAAAAAGTACCAATGCCAATTTTGTTCTTAAGCTGATGTGCAAAAAGTAGACCTACATAAGTTTGATGGTAATTATCCACTCATCTAGATCACTAAAATTTAAATTTTTTTTATCTACATCAAACTCTATGTTTTTAAAAAGTGGTTATGGCCTCATTATATTTGGAACCTAATCCATTCAATTGGTATCATTGGTTGTTTACTCAAAACAAAAATAAGGATGTCCTCATTTCATGGTTGATATTTTATGAGGATTTATATCCCCACTATCACAACAATGTATCTAGAAACTACTTCAAAAAATTAGCCAAGTTATGTTAGACTAGGAATATTAAGTATTACATTCATCAATTTCAAAATCTTTCCTTACATGTGGTATAGATTTCTAAGAAAAATCCAACTGACTTATTTTTTAGTGCCCTCAAATATAACATCTAACTGGAGGTTCACATGTTTCATCCTAGTACTGTATCTTAGGTTACAGCAAAGGAACACATGTATGATTAAAAAGAGATTATCAGATAAATACCTTTCACCAATGTCTATGAACACAACTTCTCAACACCATCATTTCAATAGTCTACCATATTGACACCTTACCAAGTGGAAGAAAAGCATGAAAAAGGTTTATGTTATGTATGTGATATAAAATGGAGCAAAGGAAATTTATGTGCTATTTTTTTTTTAAATTGATAGTGTCAATGAGGATGAAGAAGATGAGGAGAATTCAAGGGTAGGTTTGGAATAACCTATGGATGAATCTAAAAATTCTCAACCCACTATTTCTTATCATGCACTTTTAAGCATTATTAATCCTCAAACTCTAAAGGTGGTGGGTTTATTGAATAAATAAAAGGTGACTATGTTAATTGACTCTATGAGTACACATAACTTCATCAATAGTAAGTTGGATACTCATTCGAATTATTTCATTTACCTAGCTCTAGTCTTTAAGTTCATGATTGTAGATGGTGGTATGGTCAAATATTTTGGAAAATGTCATAACATTAAGCTTGATATGGGATACTATCTCTTCAATTTGCCTATGTTTTTATTCCTATGGGAGGATTTAAAATTGTTTTGAAAGTGAAGTGGCTCACCACTTTGGGCACTATTGAGATGAATTTATAGGAACTATTCATAAGGTTCCATTCAAAAGGTATGACATTTCAACTATGTAGATTATAGGATAAATAACCACAACTAGTTAGTTCCCACTATATGGTGAAGACTATCTAAAATTTGTAGAAGATTTTATGGCATAATTATTTTCTATATAGGTTCAACCAACCAAGAAGTATACACACTTTGATTTTCAAAGGGTTTTGGATGACCATTTTATTAATTTTTGATGATATGCCAAAAGGACTTCCTCCAAATCATGCACATGATCATGCCATTAGATTCATTATAGGAGTTACACCACCTAACATCATACCCCATATGTATTCCTATGCCCAAAAGAGTAAAATTGAAAATATGGTACATGAGATGTGGGATCTAGGATTCATTTGACATAGTTAAACTAAATATTCCTCCCTCATGGTCATCATGCAAAAGAAGGATGATAATTAGTGGATTTGAAAATAATATATATAACTCAAAAAATACACCATCAAAGATAAATTTCTTATTCAAACAATTTATGATAATCTAGATGAAATACATGGTGATATTTATTTTACCAAGTTAGACCTTTGCTTTGGATATCATCATATTTGCATCCACGATGAGTACATACCTTAAATAACTTTAAAAAATCATGAAGGCCACTTTTAAACTATGGTCATGTATTTTGGCCTCAAAAATACACAACTTACATTTTAGAGTTTGTAGAATATTATTTTTCAAAAAAAATTTATAAATTTTGTCTTAGTTTTTTATGATGGTATCCTCATCTGAAAAAAACTTTAAATACCATTTGAAGCATGTGAAATAGGTGATTTAAGTTCTAGAACAACATCAAATTTATACTAAACCTTCCAAATGTGATTTTGGTGTCCAAGAGGTGGATTAATTAGTTCATATTATTTCACATGAAATATTTAAATTTGATCAAAAGAAAATACAAGTGATGATGGAGTGGCAAGTTCCCAAGACCCTTAAGAACCTTCAAGTATTTATGTGGCTAATTTGTTACTATCATAGGTATGTTAAAAATTATGGTAGTATTATATCCCCACTCAACTCTTTGATAAATAAATACTCCTTCTAGTGGAATTATTCATCTACAAAGGTGTTTGAATAGTTAAAAATGCCTATGTGCACATCTCCAATTTTGGTTACTCCTAATTTTTAAAAAAACTTTGTTGTGGAGTGTGATGCATCAAGATATTGCATGGGGTTTTTAATCATGAAATAAGTTAGAACACTAGCATTTGAGAGTCAACAAATAAAGGAAAAAAATAGGCTCAAACCAATGTATGAGAAAGAGATGATGGCTATTTTGCATGCAGTGAAGTAATGGAGGTGTTATCTAATGAGTGGTCACTTTCAAGTTAAGACTAATAATGATAGCCTCAAATAGTTTTTGGAACAATAATTTTTAACTGAAGAACAATTTAAATGGATGAATAAAATTTTAGGTTATGATTTTTAAATATTTTTTAAAAAAGTAAAACATAATGTGTTGGAATATACCCTCTCCCAATGTGATGAATTATTTGAGGCATTGTTATGCACCATGACCATGTGGTAGTTATATTGTCTAGAGGAAGTAATATTAGAATGGGAAAATTATAGTGCCACCAAAGACTTGATTCAAAATATTTATCAAGGTTTAGGTGGATATGAAAAATTAACATGGAAATGGAACACATTATGGTATAAATGTAATTTATACCTCTATAAGCATTCTCTTCTTAAACATAAAATTATTTATAACTTCATGTCACTCCCTTAGGAGGTCACTCTCAATTTTTGAAAACATATTATAGAATCAATTAATATTTATTTTTGGAATGAATCAAGAGGGATGCCTAGAAACATGTGGCTAAATGCATGGTATGTCAACAAAATATAAGTGAACCCATTAATACTGCATGTCTTTTGTACCCTTTATCTATCTATAGACATTGATGGGAAGAAGTTTCTATGGACTTCGTTATGGGGCTATCATGGTATAAGGGTAAATTTTTTATTATTGTATTTATCGATTAAATCATTAAGTATGCTCATATTCATACATTATCATAGTCGTTTGTTTCTAGTATAGTAACTTTTACTTTCTTAATACAGTTCAAAAATTACATGGTACTCTAAAGATAATTTTAAGTGACCAAGATTCCATATTTAATAGTATTTTTTGGATTAAATTATTTTTATGTTTGGTCACCCAATTGGCTCATAGCTCATCCTATCATCCTAAACATAATGCATAAATAAAGGTAGTCAAAAATTTATTGAATGGTATTTTTTGTTGTTTTATTTTTGGTAAACATGATAAATGGGTTTATTGGTTTCCACTTTCTGAATGGTGGTATAAAACTTAATTTCACACTTCTTCTAAGATGTATCCATTTATGGTATTATATGGATATCACCCCATATCCATCACTTCAACATTGAAAATTAATCCTAAGGTTTGAGTTGTTGAGGAATACATTCACCATCAATAAGAAGTGTTCATTAGTTTGTGAGATAAGTTAGCAATGACACAAAATATAATGAAGCAACAAGTAAATCAACACTATAGTGACCATAATTTTGGAATAGGATATCATGTATTTGTGTTTTTATATCCATATAATAAATTATATCTAAATAAACAAAAAAATAATTACCTATCACATAAGTATTATGGCCCTTACCATATCTTTTATAAAATTGTTAGTGTGGCTTACAAGATGGAATTACCCCCAACCACCTGCATACATATAATATTACATGTATCTTGCTTGAAGAAATTAATTAGACATATATTTTACACTTAGAATAATTTACCTAAATATGATGAATAAGTTTTAGTCATTCTAGATCCTGAATAGATCCTTCACATGTGCATTAATAAATTATATACTAGAGACATTAAGCAATATTTGATCAAATGGAAGAACCTGCATTCTAAATATGCAACATGGGAGGATGAAATGTTCCTATAATAACATAATATTTTTATTGAACATTTAATACAACATTTTTTATAAGGGGATGGGCATGCTACACCCTTAACCTATAGTGTGTCTAGGGATATGTGTGGCTGACTTGTGGCTTACACACCTTCATATTATCTTGTTACATTTCTCAATGTTCTTAGTATGATCGGCCTATGGAATAATCATGGATAAGTAGAGTGTATATATGAGGTAATTTTTATTATTTTATCATCATATTGTGAATTATGTTTTTATGCATTTTTGTAGAGGTTGCCCCCTGAAGTACTCAGTCATAAAATTCAAATATTCTACTCTTTCACCAATTTTATTTTGTGAATTTTCTTATTATGCTCTTAATTATATGATATATAATTATATTTTTAAAAATTATATAATTAATATCATTACATATGGATTCCTTTAAACATATATATACAAATTATAAATTTAAAATTATCTCAAACATTTAAGCGAATTGACTAAATCATTCAAATATAATAAAAAATTTTAAAAATTAAATTATCAACTGTACCACATCATGCCTTCTAATAGTTCCAATGGGAAGATCACCAAATTAGTTTGCATAGACCATTATTTCAAGCATCAACTATTTGAACAAGTAAAGAGAAAAAAATAAAAAACACACATCCATATTTAAACTTAAACATTACAATAACTCTTATGTAACTCATTTAGTTATTATGCATATGAGTCCATAGTAACAACACCTACATTTGCTACCTCCCAAATATATGGAAGAGTCTCTAGCATGGACATCAACTGACCAAACAAAATATCATTAGTATTTACTTCAACATATATAAATATATACAAAAACATACATGTATAATTAACCGTAACCTTAATTAATTCTTATAGATCACCTCCATATAGGTATATATTGGCATAGTAGCAATTACACACATGCTCATGTTCATCCAAAATAATACTATAAATTAAAAAAAATCATATATATTATTGATCTTTCCACATCAAAATTAATTATTATCATTTAAATTTTATCATATTTTTTATTTAACAAGTCTATATTTTTTTGGTAACAAGTAAAATATTAAATCTACTTAGGAAGTTGTAGCCAAGGTGTCCAAATCAAATGTAGATGGATAAAACATAGTAGGGTTGATATCATCTAGTCCCACAAAAATACCACCATGAATGGGATGCATGATATCCTCCTCCTCCTTATGTCCAGTTCATATAACACCATATGATCTATAATACTGAGATCGTTGGGTATTAATGCTAGATGAAGCCTCACTGTATCCACCCTTGCTAGTAGTAGTATGATAAAGATGGTTTGTATCCTAAGCAAGGGTGTTAGTAAGTGTTTTAAGAACATGATAAGTATCAATATATATAGCCTCCTTGAATTTAAAGGGTAGGGTCTTTAGAGGAGGTGTTTTTTTGACATGTACTCTCATAAGATGATTGCGTGTAGGATGTACACCTAGCCTATCTGACATAGAGCCATTTCCTCTACCAAATAACTCTAAGAAATACAAAATAGTTTAGGACTTCATTTAGCATAAACTCACAATAAATTTTTATCTAAAATTGCATTTGGACCTCATTATTATTTCAAGATGAGTGATCAAATACCATCCACCATTAGTCTCAAAAATTATTTTTGATCAAATTGTAAGTACACCAATGGATTGAAATTATTTTGGTGGTCACATCTATCAGTGCACTAGTTTTTCCATAAGTGAATAGGGAAAAAAATTGGCATTTGGTTATATTTTTATGTTTCACAATGGATAAAAATAATTTATTAGAATAGGGTTCCATACATTTTTTCTATACTCAATTTGCCTATCAATTTGACTCGTTAACTAATCAATTTCACCTAATAATATTTATAATGTGTTTTATAGATAATTTTGGAGTGGGTTTTTTTCATAGGTATCCCTTAATGTTCTAATAAAATTATTAAATTCCATATTATTTTCAATGATATGGGCTATTAAATCCTCTTGACCACCTTAGGGGCTTGAGTAACTATAGGAGGGTTTTGTGGGTGAGGATGGATAGGAGGGATTTTTATGTGAGGAGTGGTAGTGATGTAGAGGTATTGATTATATTATATATTATGGAAGCAAACATAATTATTACACCTCACCTCTGCCCCAACACTTGGCTCTGACCCTGTCTTATCTTGCTTTGTTCTTAACCTTTAGTTTTCAAAACTCTTTATCTCTACCTTCAATCAATTTGTCCTCTATGTTTAATAATATTTTATTTTTAATGATGATTTCAATATATCACCTAAATTTCATACCATGATTATTCACTAACCCTTTCTCTCTATCACATTCTATTATTCATACTTATGCACATAATTTCAACTCACCTTTCTTTGACTCAAATAGATAACAACTTGGATCAAAACTTATTTTTGGATCCCTTGGATTTAATAAGGTTCTGATAATATCTCAAAAACTCTATTTATTCTTAATTTTAACCTTTGTTTCACCCAAAATATCCCTCAAATCAGATCTTTACAACCTACACTACTTCTCTCTTTGGATAGTCTCTCCTAGTAGCCCTTCTTTGAATACTTTCTCATAGTATGGACATGTATGGAATAATTTTTATAAAATAAATAATTATAAGTTTTCTTATATACTCTACCTAACTTTCACAAAGTTTTATGCCCTAAATCTTTCATTAGACTACTTTTCTAGGTCTTTTCTAGGCTCTATTAGGCTTATTAGGTTGCTTTTGACAATGTATTACACACAGGCCCTCTAAAACTTACATACACAATATATACAGGTAAAAATTACTAAAAAAATATTTATTAACCTCAAAACACACCTAATAAATAACTTTCATGAAATTTAGATGGTTAGATTTCTTGAAAATTGAATTTATTTGTGAAAACCCTAACACAAGGTTGTTGACAAACTGTATAACCCAAAAAGGGTTTATTTAAAGCTTTGAGGATTTAAAATTAGTTTAAATATATATTTAAGGTTTATTTATGTCTATTATATCACTATGAAACTTTACCAAATGATTAATTACCTTCTTAACACCTTTATTTATGTCTTTCATATAGTTTTATGCTTCATTATATTAAACAACAATGTTTGCTTCTATCCAAGAGAGATTATTTTGTAGATTCATGGTTAAAAACAAGATTAAAACTTATTTTATAATTATATAAGGTCCACAATAATATTTTCCATTTACATTAATGGCACAAAACCTTTGACATATCTTATATTTCCTTCTTAAGATCAAGTCTAAGTTGGACTGTAAATATGTTCACAAACTTATTTAGGGTTTGGTATTAGTTTATCACTCAATGTTAATGAAACAGGTTAATAAATGTATGAAAAACCTAAAATAATTTATATAAATTACTCACCAATCATTTTATTGATCAAAAACAGCTTTCCACCCAACCTTTCATCACTTTGTAAACTCAGTCTCTTGCTTGCAACATAGAAGACAAGAAATATGTTGCTTAAATAGTTCATTTCAAAATTGAATAACTTTCATTAGTTTTGTTATATAAATATTAAATATTACTTGAATTTATATTCAAAAAAACCATCTCGAGTTTCCACACAATATTCTTAAACATACATTGCACATTCAGTCATATTTAAAGCATGAAATGGGTACACAGATCTAAATAATTGGTTTTTCAAAAGAAACATAGAATCTCTTCATTCATTTTACTAGTGTTAACATTAATTAATCCTTTAAATCATCCCCCATCACTCTAAATTTAATAGATCATTTACAAGTTCTTTTATGTATTATAACTAACCTAACAAAATTTCAATTCCCTCATGTACATTGGGAGAATGAAAACTACCTTAATCTCTCACATGACTATCAAAATGACTAATCTTATGAGTCACATGTGTATTGAAACACTCTTGACCCCTTTCTATAGCCTAATCTCAAAATTTTAAAAATTGTAATTCTTTATACAAGATTGAAGTCTCCTAAACTTGACTTGAAAGTTTGAAATTTTAAATGAAGGAAATTGATGGGTTGGAGTCACATGGGTTTTTTCCCACCAATTTCCTTCATTTGCAATTTTAAATTTTCAAGTCAAGTTTATGAGACTTAAATATTATCTAAGTAAGTCAAATGTTGTAATTTATGTGGTTATTCTATAGAAAGTAGTCAATATTGTTTCAAAAAATACATAACCCATAAGATTAGTCATTTTGATAGTCATATGGGAGAATAAAGTAGTTTGCATTCTCCCAACATACATGAAGGAGCTAAAAGTTAGTTAGGCTAGTTATAAGACATAAAAGAACTTTTAAATGATATTTTAAAGTCATATTTATAGGGGATGATTTTTTTAAAAAAATAATGTTAACCCCTAAGAAAATGATTGAAGAGATTCTATGTTTCTTTTGAAAAAACCAATCCTATAGATTTGTGTACCTTGTTTTCTGCATAAGGATGACTTAATGTGAAATTTATGTTTAATTATATTACAAGGAAAATTTAGATTGTATTTTTGAAGATAAATTAAAGGGATATTGAATACTACAACAAAACTATGAAAGTTAACCAATGTTGAAGTGAACTGTCTAAGCAATGTATTTCCTATCTTCTACATTGTAAGTAAGAGATTGAGTTTACAATGTGATACAAGGTTGGGTGGAAAGTTGTTTTAGATAATTTAAATGATTGGTGAGTCTTTATATAAATTATTTAATGTTTTTTATACATTTATTAAAAAATTTCATTACCATTGAATGATAAACTAATACCAAACCCTGAAGAAGTCTATGAACATATATACATTCCAGCTCAAACATGATCATGTGAAGGCAATAGAGGATCTGTCAAAGGTTGTGTGAAACTTAGGTACATGTAATATATTATTTTATACCCTATATAATCAAAAAATAATTTTTAATCTTTTTTATAACCATAAAAATACAAAATGACCCCTCTTAGATAAAAGTAGACAGTGTTATTCAATACAATCAAGCATAGAACTATGTGAAAGATGTAAATAAAGGTGTCTAGAAGATAATTAATCATTATTTAAAGTTGTGTATTGATATAAAATACATAATTAAACCATTAAATTAACTTTAAACTAATTTTTAACCTTAAAAACTTCAAACAAACCCTTTTCAAGTTATACAATCTGTCAACAACCTTATGTTAGGGTTTTCACACACAAATTGGATTTTCAAGAATTCTAACCATCCAAACTTCATGAAACTTAGTGATTAGGTGTGGTTTAGGATGAGTAAAAATATTTTGAGTAATTTCTACCACTACATATTGTGTATGTATGATTTACAGGGTCTATGTGTAAGATAGAGTTAAAAGAGACAATATGCCTAACAGAGCCTAGAAAATACCTAGAAAAGTGATCTAATGAAAGAGTTAGGGAATAAAAATTTGTGAAATATATGTATAATATAGAGGATGAATTAAAAATTATTTATTTTCTCAATATTATTTCTTACATTTTCATAATATGATAAAATATTCAAAAAAGGGATACTAGGAGAGACTATCAAAGGAGAGAAGCAGGGTATGTTGTAAAGATATATTTTAAGGGATCCTGTGGGTGGAATAGAGGTGAAAAATAAGAATAAATAGATTTGGTGAGATATTATCATAACCCTATTAAAGCCAAAGGAGCTATAAATATTTTTTTGAGCTAAGCTGCTATGTATTTGAGTGAAAGAAAGGTGACTTGAAACTATGTACATAAATATGAAGAATAGAATGTGATAGAGAGAAATGGTAAGTGAATAAACATGAAATGAAATTTAAGTGATAGATTGAAATTATCATTCAAATAGTGAATAGAATAAATAGAGTACAAGTTATTTGAAGGCAAATATAAAGAGTTTTGAAAACTAAATGTTAAGAACAAAGTAAAACAAGAGATGTTCAAAGCTAGGTGTTGTGACAGAGGTGAGGTGTACTAATTATGTTTTCTTACATAATTGATAAGATCATAAAGAATACTACTAATTTTGGTATCAGAGCATGGAATGTTATATAAGAAGGTATGTTTTGAGTTTTTGTTTGAAAATGTGGATTCAATTTGTGTGAACATTATGTTAAGGTTGCTTTAAGATATTGTTGTGTGAAAGTTGATGCAAGTTGTAGGAGAGAAGTAAGAGGTATAAATATAAGTGAAAGAGAAGATTTTGTGGCTAAATCCCTTTAAGCTAAGAGGCTTGAATAGGGATAGGAGATTAAATTAAATATCCAAAGAAAAAAGTGTTGATGCCTCTATGTGTTCCACATATGTCCTTATTATTCAATAACACTTCTCATTTTAGATTCTAGGAATTTAGGGGAGTAGTAGGTTGTGGAAACTTAATGTTACCTATTGTGAAATAGTAGTAAATCAATGTTTAGCTATTACAATAAATTTATGTTAATTGATGGTTGGGATCCATAATGGGCTAATTATCTATGAAATTCTATAATCTATGCTAATGCTTAGTGAAATATGATCAAAACTTAAGCTACAGACTAATCTAGATGGATATTTATAATCAGATCTAAACTATAATGATCTGGTTAAAAAAAGGATCAAATGATAAAAATAGGGCATAAAAAAACAAGTGATTTCTTATCTTATTCTCAAACATTATGGAAAATCTTCAATTAAAATTGAGTATGAATTTAAACCAATATATAGTGTAAAATAAACTAAGCTCATATTTCACTATACACCAAGCAAACTTTGAAGGATGATGTAAAGAATAACAAGTAATAACTAGGTTTAATTTAAATATTTACAACTATAATCAAATAGCATTTGCACATCTGAATACAGACCAACATGAAGTGAAGCAAATTGAATATATTTCAACTAATCTAGCATATGCATAAATCAGAAACCCTGTGATTAAAGATGTAACCCAAAATTCAAAGAAACTATTCAAATTTAAGACACAAAACTAGAAATTGAGAGAAAAGCTATATTAAAAAATTGACACATAAAATATAGACAATATTTGCATAATTCCATGATAGTATTAATTTATCAAAAGTAAACAAACTTTATTAAAAATATGTCCCTTCTCAAAATGGTAATACTACCTTTTATAGAAAGACAAGGTAGTATACCAGTCAATTACAAGATACAAAATATACAAAAGATAAGGATACTTATGATTCTTAAGAAAGTTATAGAATACATTTTATTTCTAAAACTAGACTAACCTAATGGCAATATTTTGATAGACTAGCATATGGCTTACAAAAGAATATTCCCTATTTCAAATATTACAATGTTTTTACAAAGGGGAATCTAAATTAGCTAGTGGGCCCATTATCGAAGGATCTCCTTGTTGCTCTTACAAAATTTTGATGCCCTTTTGATGTTTTTCTTTGACAAGATCTAGATCCATAGCTAGATTTAGGATTTAGACCTCTTCTTGATTAATTAAGTCATCCAAGTCCCCATCAGATCTATCTATAGCTTCTGTGATGGTCCCAGTTTCTACAATCTTTTCTTCAGCTATGAAGATCATGCCCAAAACCCTACCATTATCACTACTTGATTTTCCTTGGCTTTTGTCTTTTACCTCCTACATTACCAAGGTAAATTTATGCTTGTACTCTACATAATCAATAATGCATAGGGTTGTAGTCTTGGTAGGATTAGCCAACATAGTGCCCAAGAGTTACTTAATTCTAGTGATCAATTCACTATCAAAAGATAGGAGTTTGTTTAAACTCTTTATCCACATACTTAGACTCTAGATTTTGTCTACCACTATCCCTAGTATGGCATTCAGGTGGGCCAAGATAATATTTTTAAATTTAGAGATTTCATCCTTGATCAAAATGGTAATGAGATCCCTTATCTTGGTCTCTACCTCTAACCACTCTATTATTAATCCCTTAGGCACATCACCTTGTTGGATTAATGAATCTTGCCTTAGCTTTATTGATTTCAATGAATCAAACATATCAAAGAATGATCCTTCAAACATATCAATTATCACATTAGGTACTAATAAAATGGCTCGTGTCTCTATGTTTTCTTTTTCCTTATCCAATTTTTGAATCCTCTATTTCATTCCCCTAATGTCATCTCTTACTTAGATTGAGTGAGCATATAATAGGCTCTCAATATCTTCCTCCTAGATAGGAACTTTGCCAAGTTGTTGCCCTCTAAATAGTGTAAGCAAGTAAAGGGTTTAACCTTCTATAAAGTGAAATCCTTATTTATTATCATGTATTTCCTTGTAGTTACCCTCTTTAATCTAGATATCTCTAGATTAAACTACACAATGGTGGATGATTCTATAAATTTTGGAGGTTGTGGGACCTCTATCCTTTTGTTACTTGTTTCTCCTGGAGCATCCATATTCTTGTCATATTTCCATATAGTAGATATTATTCTTCTCTCTTATTGTTATTTAGTTAAATCCCTTATCCATGGCTTTATTTCCTCATGAACATCAATTTGGATACCCTTGGTCAGGGACCAAGAGTACAAGTAAGAAAGGATATTTTTTAGTTTTCCATACATGAAACAATCAAGGATGATTGGTCCATCAATGAGGAACTCTTCATTGAAAAAGTTGATATCACTTATGGGATGAGTGAGAGTCAACTTTGTCTTTTTCCTTGATCTTATAGGGACCAATGCCAACTCTACCTTTCTCTTTTCCTTGGGTGCCATTGAGACTATGTCAAGGGTAGCATCATTCTCCTTATCCTCCTATTTAGCCTACTCTATTTAAACTTGAGCTTCTTCAACATATGTTTCTTCTCCCTTAGATCCATATGCCTCAACAAGTATATTGAGGGCATCCTCTAATATTTCATCATGCTCAAGGGAAATCATATCTTAGTGCTCAATTAGGGATGGTGGTCTTTGAGGGAGAGTTGGAGATGAAGGTCCCTCACCAAGTCTCTCTTCCATCTTCTCCTTGCTAGTGCCTTGTGTAATTTTTGATTGGGGCTATGGGAGCTCCATATAAGGTTGTTACTAAGGTGGATGAGAAGGTCTAAGAAGTAAATGGTATTGAAGGTGATACATTATACATATGTCCCCAATATTTTCATCACTAGTTAACCTATACATAAGCTTGAGGTTGGTATTCTTGAATCTAGCCAACACTTCCCCAAAATTGTTGGCCTTTATGTAAAAGGTGTCATGAAGACCTAGTCGATTACCATAGATTGGCTTGGGCAACTTCTTTTTCTTCAAATTGTTTCCCACCATATTATTTAGATCCCACTATCTAAGGTCATCTAATGACAATGCAAAAGAGTCCCTATGATTTGGCATGGTGTCCACCTTCTTTAAATCTTGAAACATCATTTTTCCTATTGTCAAAATAAATGGATAGAGGAGGCATTTCCTTTTCTCTTTAAAAAATCAATCAATAGCATGAAGGACTTGATATGCAATCTCATATTATTTTAGCTTGAGAGTAACATAGATAGGCAAATTCTATAGTTGAGTTAGAATTCCCTCAATTCTAATAATAGTGTAATATGGGTAAAACCATATATCTCTCATCAACTCCATGTATTTATTAATCCAAGGGGGCACCCTGGGCATGGGAATCCCTTTGATTTATTTGACCAATGTAGGATATACATAGTCACATATTAATTTTATGTGGTTTCTATATTTAAATATGTGTAACTTTGAGTAGTGGTGGGAAATGGTGGTTCTTCCCTTAGGAGACTAGTTCTTGATGTTGGGGACCTTGGTCAAAGATATAAAGGCATCTAATAGATAAGACATCATGGAGATTTTATTTCTCATTTTATTCTTGATGGTAGTACATTATTTCCATAGGAAGACACTAATCATATCCCAAATTATAGGAAAAAGTTATTTCTCCACCATAAAGTAAACATAGGACACCCATGTCTTATTGACATATATAGTTGAAGGGGATCTAGATATTATATTTAATAGGGTCATGATTACCCTAATTCCATCCTTAAACTAGAAAATTTGTATTCTTCACTCAAATTCATAGAACACATGGTTCCCTTGGAGTAACCATGGCCTGAGGATGGTATGTATGTCATTCCCACTAGTCCATCCTTTGATTATGGGTAAGTTCACATGGGGTTTTGAAAATTTATAATAACTCTCAAAGTCTAGAGGGGAAATTTAAGAAACTCTCCTTTAGCTTCCCTCATGGATAATCCAATCACTATCAACTCTATACTATATAAAAATAGGAGCTAGGATATCGTTATAGTGAAGTAACTCTAGTCCAGTAGTAGCATGGTGGAGGCTAGCCATTTGAATAATGACCAAGTCATAGTATCTCCTATTAACTATGGTAATACCTTGTTATTCTCTAATGATGGGTTTCATTTCCTCTATGGTCTAAAAGAGCTCAAACCAATTATTATTACCATGATTCAAGGCTATGACATCTATCTCAATATCTTTGAAAACCCCTCCTTCATTGTTTATAGATAGGTACAACTCTATATCATCTCTCAATTACTACATTTGAGTTGTCATGGATTCTATATTTATAAGTTATTCATAAATAGATTGTAATTTATCTTTGTGATAACTCTTTTATGCTCAAAACATAATTAAATTTCTTCTTAATTCACTATAACTAATCTAAGTTTACTTAGGGTATTCTATGCAAGTTTTAGGGCTTTGAAGATTTAATGGTGATAATTCATTCAGATTTTGGATCATACATGCTTTAGATTTGTTTAGACCTTTACCTTTATACATTTTCATTATTAGTCACAAAAGATATCCTCTTTTTTCATTTTTTGCTTACATGGTGCTTATGTGGCATCAATCTAGAACATTTCACAACATTTTTCATAAATGACTTTGGAAGCACTAACCATTAGCATTTAAAAATGCCTTTTTATTTTACACCATTAGATCAACATCCTAGATAAGTGTGAGCCATTGATTGTGATCTAGGTTCTTGATTGTTATTGTTTCCCCTTATATTGGGTCCTTTGGTTATGCTACCTGGCACCTCCATAGGTCTTTTGAGATCTAGCACCATTTTTAGTCATGTATTAAATATGAATTTGATATGTATTAAACTTGTGGGCTCTTGGAGATCCAATGAAAAGTCATTAGTTCCCTCACACCATTTGATCATCCTTTCATGATGAAGCATGAGTCATAAGATCTACAAGATGTGTGAATTTTAACCAAAAAATTATTAAGGTATGGACTTAAGTTTAAAATCTTAGGATAAGGTTTATTTTGTGTTTATCAAACAAAAAATAAACTATAGGCTAAAGTGATTATGCCTAAGACTTTTGAGATTCATCCAAAGGGTACCATGTCTAAATATCTTGGGCAAAAGTTTACATTGTGTTTAATAAATATAACATATAATTTGGGATAGAATACTTATTTTAAACTATTTGAATATGCCCAAAGTGAATTAGAATTGCCTAAGGATCAAATTTTAAATTTTGACATAGGTATTTATTGTATTAATAAACACAAAAACATTCAGTTGTAAAAATTTGGGCCAAGTTTGATGTTTCAAATACCCTTTCAAAACAATATTTAATATGAGTATCTAGCCTAAGTTTCATGGCATTCAAACAAATGAAATGGGGACCTTAAGATGTATACTTAGACTAATTTTATTTTTACATATATATAGACTATGAGACTATTTCAACATTTATACTTCAAAGATTTCTAGCATTTGAACATCCACCAAAGGTTTCAAATCATATGCCAAGTAATTTATAGGCCTTTTAGAAAATTTTTGGAGTATACCTTATTCTTGATCAAAATAATTCATTAGATTAATTTTTATGGTCTCATGGATGTCAAATACATACTTATAAATGTCAAATTATAGTCATGCTAACATAGAATTTAAGCTAGTGAATCTTTTAGTTTTGATGGGCTTAAATCTTATGGTAACTTAGACATCAAATACATCCTCATAGATGTCAAATGATGGTTACATGAATGTTAAATTTAAGATAATTAAAATCTTGTGCTCCACTATGAGGATTTCACTTGTCAACTCTATGGGGCTTCCCAGGATCTTAGACTTAATTCAATTCATCCAATTCAAAATCATGATGAAGTAAGGGTCATTTGATAATTATATAAGAGCTTGCTTATGATTTTTCCATTATATTATGTGGGACCCTTTTCTTTTAATCTTGGAATGTGAGAGTGTTGCTTGGTAACTCCATGGGGATCCTAGGATTTTGAATTTTCAATGATATCTTTGCTCCATTTGATCTTTAATCCATAATGAAGAAAGAAGCATTGATCAAGATTCAATTGCTCAAACATGATTGGTATGACGGACTAAGTGCTTAGTTTTGTCTAGATTTATTTACATCATTTGATTTAGAGGCTATGAGGAAGAGAGGATAATTGGATCTTACAAGTTGTATGTTTTTTAAATTTAAGGCTAAGACCTTCCTTCCTCTATTGAATCAATCCCTATGATTAATCATGGACCATTATATCTTGTGAGTTTCATGTATTTTTAAGTTAAGGCATGAGCCTTCCTCACCTTGTTGGATCAAGCCTCGTGATGAAGTGTAGACCGTTAGATCTATAAAATGTAAGGGAATTAAGTTAGAACTTAGGACTAAATGAAAACTTAGGCTAAAGTGTTTATACTAAGGTCTTTCTCACGTTAATAAATACAATGAGGCCTTAGTGTTAAAACTTTAGGCTAACATGTTAACAAATGGACCAGGCTAGCATAAAATTAGACTCAATTAGAAACATATAAAAAGGACCCTACAAAAATAAAAATTAGACTTGGTTAGAAAAATAAGGGACTAAGGGGAAAATAATAAAGGGTCCAAGCATATTTTAAGATAAGATTTAGTCATGTGACAAAACATGACTAATCTTTAATATGAAAATTATGCCTAGGTCCAAAATAGATTTAAAAATGTTGCTAATAATGAATTCCTACCAAATTTAAATTTAGAATTAAGGGTTTATACTAGGGTTCTTAGAACATGAATCTATCAGAAAGGGATCCATGACACCTACAACTTAAAAACACGAATACCAATCATTAGCAATGTTAGGTAAGCTTGAAACAAACTATAAATTAATAACTAATTTTGACAAAGTGGATGATCTTCAAATTCTAAAAATTATTAAAGAAAGGACATGCTTGTAGGGTTAAGCTTAAGAACATCTCAAGGGTCCCAATTTTAAAAAATGGGGGCATGTTGACCTCAACAAATTATGACTTCTAGGGGAACATAAAAATATGTTAGAACTTAGAGACTTTATTTCAGACAAACAACTAGGTCATCCACTCCATTTGATCAATGCCATTATCTAGATAAATTTTATAGTTGAAACAAACCTTGGACTTGTAGAATTAGGATCAACATTAAGGTATAATCATACTATGTGTGTGATTTAGTTATACTTACTATTTTCCATGGGATTTAAGAAATAACTTCTAGGTTTCATATCTTTAATCATTAAAATTATTTTAGAGCATGCTTAGATATTCATTAAGAATATGATTATAGTTTAAGGAAGACTTTGGCATTGCTCTATTTTCTAGCTAGGCATCCATATCCCTGATACTGATTCCTTTGGATCTACTCATAGCCTTGCTCCACTACCAACTAGGCATCCATTGTTTATGTGTTACTGAAATCATTTATGCTTCAAAAAGCTATTGATTTTGAATTACATTATTTTTTTGTGTGTTTTTTGATCTTTCATGCTTTTAACAAGGTTTGGAACTAGGGTAGCTAGGTTTAAGGATTTGGTCAAATTTTTTATCCTTATAAAATCACCTATGCATATAATCATTACCCCAAGTAAGTATGTTTATTAAGTTCAAGTATGATCATGTCTCAATAAATTAAAATTCGATCCTACAAGTGTTAGTCTTCTTAAAACCAATTTTTAGGTCAAGGTAATGTTTAAGTTCTCATGGAACAGTTATCTTATTTTATTAATCTTTACCATTTTCTTCAAATAATAACATGAGGCTCAAATTTTAGAACCGTGATCAACATATGTATTAGGTTCATACCCTAATTTTTGATCTATGGGACTTCAAGCAACTAAATATACTTTGAGATTAAGGTTGTTTAAAATGACTTATTGAAACAAGGAATACGGAAACACAAGCAAACACAAAACAAAAGCAACAAATTCAAAACATAAAGGGAAATAAATAGATATACACATGCTTATACACAAACTAGGGATAATAAATAAAGACTTGAAATAAATTAACTAGCCTACCTATACTAAGCCTATCCATATTAAAATTTTACTACATAAAAACTTTAGGTAGAGAAGTAGAGAAGTAATGCTTGAGGTATTGCCCATTAGTGGGCACTACAAACTCTACTCGTTGTAAGTCTTTGAGCTTAAAGGTGTTGTATCCTAGTGTGTTTTCAATTTTATAGGGACCAATACACAAAGGTGTGAACTTACCATGCTTTCCTTTAGGCTTACATGCTTTGTCCCAAAAGATAAATAGGCCCCTTATATAAACACCTTATTTTTTGACCTTTTATTAAACCATCTCTTTATTGTGGTTTGATGTCTACCAATCTTAACTATGTAAGCTGCTAGCTTTCCTAAATGAATTCATATGTAGGTAATTTGAGAGTGATAGGAATTATGGGTTCTTGATAATACATCAATATAAATGGTGATGCCTTCAAGGTTTGATTTATTCTAATCCTATCTACCCATAAGGTATACTTGAGTATTTTATGCCAACTCATGGGCTTGTTTATAGAATTTGTTTTATTTTCCTTCATTAGGTTATTATTGGTAGACTTAGACATCCAATTTACTTAGAGATAATGGTTGGATGAGAGCTTGAGACAAATGTTATTGTCATAAGCCTATTATATCATCTCAATGGATGTATATGGAGATTCATTATCACACACTAGAGAGACTAGAGTTCTAAATCTATTACATATATTCTATTTTAAGAAATTAATCACTTTCTTAGTCCTATAATGTTTGGTAGCTATAGGTTTAGTCTACCTTGTGAAATAATAGATAGGACATATTTGTGACCTTTAGATGAATTTGGGTTGATCACCCCCATTGTTTAACCCCCATTATGCAAATTATTTGTCAACAATGACTGGTTGTAAATGCATTATTGCCTTTGATTTCTTCTTGATAAAAAGATGACATGAGTGAGATTCCCTTACATACTTATGGGCGTATTTGAAAATAGTTGGGCAATAGTATATATCTCTAAGGATCTTGTGAGTTATGGTTCTCCCAAATGGATATTTAATGCTTATATTTTCATTTAAGGTACTCATGCTTTGGGTAGCTTCTTCTTATGAGATGCATCTTAGGTAGATTACTTCAAATTTCCTTAGGTATAAGATCCCACCTTTGATCAAATAATGGATTGATTTCATCTTTAATTCCCTCTTTTACTCCCTAGACAGTCATGGAGGATAAGTACCATTTATTAGTAAATGTATGATGGAATCATACCACTGACTAGCTTGAAAAATCTATTGACCAACTTGAATGGTACTTAGTTTGGGGATGGTATTAGAAATCATTTGGATCAAGCCTTGGAACCTTAATAGTTTTGTTGTCTTCATTTCTATGAATATTCCTACAAAAATGACATATAATTACATATAAATTCTCTAAGCTCATTCTGGTTCAACAAAAGCTTTGTGGTAGGGTCAGGTAGAAGAGCATGCACCTTATTTCTAAGGATATAGTGCCTAAATTTCTTTACTACCTTAACTAGTGCATATGCTTCTTTATAAATTAATGAATATTTTAACTCAAGATTTTTAAAGTTAGTAGTCATAAAATAAATTGGGTGATCACACCCATCAATATTTTGAGTTAAAACTACAGCCATAGTATGGTCAGATGCAAAAAAGTAGAGATAGAAGTCCATTGAAAAGTCAAGACTTATCAGGATTGGAGCTTGGCAAATGGATTTATTGATATCATTGAATTCATTCCTATAATATTCATTCTAATTAACCTTGGCATCATTCTTCATCATGTCATTTAGTGGCTTGACAATCTCTATAAATCTAGAAATAAACTTTCTTACAAAGTTTATCTTACCAAAAAATGACTTTATCTATTTTCTACTATTTGGAAGCTCTATCCTAGATGTAGATTCCACTCTTTTATGATCTTTATAGATCACATCCTTGGTTATTACATGACCCAAAAATTTTCCTTTAGTAACATAAAGTTGTTTTTCTTTAGGTTTAAGGAGATTCAATACCTTTTGCACCTTTCAAAAACTTATTGTAAGTACAAAGAGTGATCTTCCCTATTTTTAGAAAAAAATGTTAGATCAGCCATATATATAATAATACACTTACCAATTAGGCCCTATAAGGCATGGTCCATATCCATTTAAAAATTATCTCCTACATTGATTAATCCAAAATGAATTCTATTATAAGCAAAAGTCCCATACTTTGTTGTGAACACTATTTTCATCCTATCTTCCCTATCAACCAACACCTAGTTGTAACCTAAAAAGCCATTAAGAAAAGGCATCATAGCTAATCCTAAAATAACTTAAATCACTTGGTAAATAGAAGGAAGAGGGTAGTTATCATTTTTATATGCTTTATTTAAATTTATAAAATCAGTGCATAGCCTAATCTGACCATTCTTCTTCCTGATTGGTACTAAATTAGCCACCTAAGTAGAATGTTTGATGGGAAACACAATTCTAGCATCTAGTAATCTCTTGACCTCTTTAAAGATCAATGATTTAAGGAAAAGTTTCACTAGTCTTTGCTTCTAGATAAAAGGATTACAACTTTATTTAAGTGGTATAATATGGGTGATGACCCTTGGATCAAAGATCTTTGGGTCATGATAAGACTAAGCTATGACATCATTATATCTAGTTAGCAAATCTTTAGCCTTCTTATTCTCAATATTATTTTAGGATTTTCCCACATTCACCAATTGGGTTGATCTTGGGGACTAAGATCAATTACATTATATTCCTTCCCACTTACCTTGGGAATATTTCAAACCTCAGACAATTTATCTTGGTCAAATATCCTCTCTAAGGTAATCACCCCCATAGGGATATTATTTTCATTCAATTTAATGACCTTACCATTAAATTTTTCCTCCCTAAATGCATTTTCATCAATGTCATTAATGATCGAAGCCTTAAATTCTTTATAATTAATTATGAAATCTAATATCTATTGATCATCACTAAAGACTTAAAAATGATTCAAATTATTAGGGACTGAAGGACAAGGCATCAACTCAATTCTAAAGTTGGGTGAGTCCTTGTTGGAAATGAGGTTACCTATAGTAGAAGCTAATCCATTAAAAACTTGGTTATCTTCTCTTGGGATGGAGATAATACCAAAATCATCAAAATACCTAATGAGATCCCAAACCCTAAACTTATACCTCTTAAGGTATGAGATTTTGCATTGATATTTGCTTCTCACTTGATTGACTTCTAGTTTTGAATCTCCATATACTAGTACTTACTTGAATTTATTCTTTACAACAAATTGGAATCCTAGGATAAGGGCCTCACATTTAGAAATATTATTAGTATAAGGTTATTGGATCCTATAGGAAGCATGATATTCCTTACCACTAGGTCTAGTTAGGATAACACCAATTCTAGATCTATATTTACACCTAACACCATGAAAATGTAACTTCCACACTCCAAGAACAACATGAGTACTTTTATGATCACATAAATTTGTAGCCTTTAGGGTGAAAACCACTAAGTTTGAGTCAAATATGTTAACCCTTTCATTTACATAATTATACTTGGTGATCCTGTACTTCATTCTCGGTTCTATTTCAAACTTGATCTGATTTAGAGCTCACTTCCAAGGTAGCCACAAGTGTGTGTAATCTATGGACATGTAACCATTCAAATATTTTGTCCATTCCCTACTTAAAAAGATTTCATACACATCAATAATGTCAAGAACTTGGATGTCAATAAATTGATACACTCTAGGCTTAGAATTTAATTACATATGCACATTTAGAAGTTTCCTAATTACCTTGACTCTAGATTTATCTAGCTGAGTTATAACTCTATCAAACTTAATGTAAGTAAAGCCAAGTTGTTTGTAAATACCTACTAACATAATATTTGTATATTATCTATAATATAATAATAAATTATGTAAATTCTTACCAAACATCCTAACATTGATTAGGAAAGGAGGAAACTCTACCTTAGCTTTGTGTATAGTCACATTAGCATGGTCAGTCTTGCATAGTTTGCTAAAAAAAATTCACAATGACTCCAAGAAGAGGTCCATTTATTCTGTAATATATGTAAATTCGTGTAGTGTAATGTTATCATTTATCTTCTTAATATCTTAAATTATATTATATATATATATATATATATATATATATCATAAGAACTAGGAATATCAACATTGGGATTAGAGGTACTCCCTTTAGGTGGCTTTGGATTATTGCTTAAAGAACTATCTAGAGGAATTCCAAATTTATTTGGAGACATTTAGGTAGTCAAGGGATGCCTCTACTCTTTATTCCTCAAGGGATAAGTCTTCTTCAATAATTATTGGAAGGCTTTAATCTCATCAAGTTCATTCTCCTCTTGAAAAGGGAGATCAAAGGTCTCTACCATAAATGCTTGATCTGATGATTTAGATCCAAAAGTACCTACACCAATAACCTTGTTAGGGACCACTTAAAATGTATACAAATCCTCTTGGAAAGATTCAAAATGTTTTCAAAACTCTATACAATCAATCTCACCATGCTTGGCTATATAATGCACTCCATAATAATTAGGTAATGCAATATCAATAAGATTAATGTCCATAGTATGATTTCTAGAAGATGGTTCAATATTCTTATTATTATGGAAAATATCATTTTAAAATATATTTTTTGGCCTATTAAACCTTTGAAATGAGAAGTTCCTACCATAATTTTCTCCAATATTGCCTACTTGTTTTTGTAATTAAAGGAAATCAATTCTTCATTTTTGGACCATTTTCAAGATAGACTCATTATTATTCTTTGGAGTTTTAAAATTATGCACCTGCTTTCTCTTAGTATATGTTATTAAATATATTTGATCATTTTCATTGAAGCCATTAGTAGGACGATTCAAGAATCCTAATTTTTTTAGGAGTAGCATGACATAAGGGCAATTGATTTAGATTTGGGAGTTGGTTCAAGGCTAGAATATTTAGTTTGTTGTTGGGGAAGATGTTCAAAATGGGAATATGTGGATTGATGTTTAAGACTGAGTAGGCCATTTATCTTTGGGATTTAATTTTATCATTAATGATCACCAATTTAGAATAATCCCTAGCTAATGAAGTTATAGCTGGAATGGATCACTTCAAAAATATAGAGGTCATGGGATCTACAACATATTTGTAGATTTATAAAACTAAAACATTATAAATATTATAAGGTTATATGGTCCTTCTATACATCTTATAAAATTTGGCATTAAAGGACCTAATAGTCTCACTTGCATCTCTCCTAATTGTGGTGAATTGATGGTAAATGATGCATGAACTGATAATTTTACCAAATTGGTCTGTGAAAACATTAGTGAAACCATCCCAAATAGTGATATAATTGTCAATAAATTTTAAAAACCATTAATAAGTAGCATATTTAAAGGTAAAGGGAAATAACCTACAAGCCACATCCTCATGCACAACATTTAACAAACTTAAGGCAACTTTTAAAGACTTAATGTGTTCTTCAACTGTCACTACAATACTTGGACTAAATATAGGCAAATACTCATCAGGGTTATGTGTAAGGTCATGTACCACACATGGTACATTGATTGAAGATTCTCCCTACCAAGCCATACCTAGATGAAGGTTAAAGGCAAAGGTACCCTGAAAAGGTGAAGATGGCAATGATTTGGATCTCATGTGTCTACCTTTATCATTCCTGGATCTTCTATGAACATCAAGTTCAAGTAAAGGTTCCCTTGTCTTTGAGTGTGATATGGTTCAAATCCTTTGAAATAATAACTTGAATATTGAAGATCCTATTTGAAATATGATGTATCAGGCTAATCTTTACAAAGAATAAGGATTAAACCTACACATAAAGCTCATTTTTGAAAGACTATATAATGAATAGTAAAGGACGTTAATATTTGCCTAAGATAGCTCTAAGATGTGTCAAATTATGAAAATATGATGTATCTTTATATGTTTAAGAACAAATATGCCTAGATCTATGAAAGATAAGACAAACTTTGATCAAAGGAAGCCATCCAAACCTCAAATACTATGGACTCTCAAGTCTTAAGCCAAATTTACCAAAAAAAACCACCAAACATCAAATAACTATGATCCTTATCTAAGGAAGCACAAATATAGGTCAAAGACCATAAATATAAAATATATTTACACTTTTAAGTAAAGGATTACTCAAAAGTACAAAGATAATATCAATCTTAGATCAAAATATATTAAGATTAACAAAAATTCAACCAATTCATGAAGATGGCCATCCTTCTAGCACTAATGGCACATGTTGATGACTATATGTGTACCATAGATGTCTTTAGTGTTTAATAACACTTATGATTTTATAATAATAGGAATTTAGGGCATGAATAATAGGTTTTGGTAACTTAATGTTACCTATGGTGAAATAGTGGCAAAATAATGTTTTACTATTTTGACAAATTTATGCTAATTGATGGTTGGGAGTGATCATGGTCTAATTCTCTATGATATTGTATAATCTATGATAATTCTTAGTAAATTATGATAAAAAATTAAGCTATATACTAATCTAGATGGATATTTATAATGAAATCTAAGCTACAGTGATCTGGTTAAAAAGGGAGCAAATGAGAAAAGTAGGGTAGAAAGAAAACAAGTGATTACTCATCTTAGCCTAAAACATTATGAAAAAGATTTAATTAAAACTAAGTATGCATTCTAACCAATATATAGAGAAAAATATCTGAAACTCATACTTCACTATACCCCAGGCAAACTTCAAAGGATGATGTAAAGAATCACAAGTAAGAACTAGGGTTACTTTAAAGATTTACTACTATAATCAAATAACATTTGCACATCTAAATATAGGACAAAATTAAGTGAATAAAATTGAATATCCTTCAACTAATCTAGCATATGCACAAATTAAAAACCCTATGATTAAATATGCAATCCATAATTCAAAGAAACTATTTAATTTAAGACATAAAACTATTAATTGAGAGAAAAGCTATATTAACAATTAACACATCAAATATGGACAATATTTATAGAGTTCTTTGATGGTATGAATTGCTTAAAAGTATAAAATCTTGCTCAAAAATCTCTCCCTTCTCAAAATGCTAATATTGCCTTTTATAGAAAGACATGACGGTATATTGGTCAGTTACAAGATACAAAATGTACAAAAGATAAGGATAAATGTCCCTCAAAAAGTTTGAGAATAAATTTATTTTTCAAAACTAGAATAACCTAAAGGTAATATGATAACATAATAAAATATGCCTTACAAAATAATATTACCTATTTAAAATACTAAAATGTTTTTACAAAGGGGAATGTCAATCAGCTAGTGGGCCCATTGTCAAAGGATCTCTTTATTACTCTTTCAAAAGTTATATGTCCCCTTGATGTTGTTCTTCTATGAGCTTTAGATTCATAGTTGGCTTTAGGAGGTAGACCTCTTATTGATCATCTAAGTCATCCATGTCCCCATCATCTCTGGCCATAACTTCTTGGATGATCCCAAATTCTAAAATCTTTTCTTAAGCTATGAAGATCATGCCCAAAACCCTGCCATTGTCACAACCATAATTGCCTAAGATTTTTCCTTTTACCTCCTATATTACCAAGGTAACTCTATTATTTTACTCTACATCATCAACCATGCCCAAGGTTTTAGTCTTGGTAGGATTAGATATCATAGTGCCAAGGAGTTGCACAATTCTAGTGATCAATTCCCTATGATTATCTAGGAGTCTATCTAAAATCTTTGTCCACATACTTAGACTCTAGATTTTGTCTACCACTATCCCCAATTAGCATTCAGGTGGGCCAAGCTAATAGTTTTGAATTTAGGGATTATATTTTTTGATCAAAATGCTAATGAGATCCCTTATCTTATCCTCTTCCTCCTACCACTATGTTATTAATCCTTTAACCACCTCAGCTTATTCACTTAATGCATCTTACCTTAGATTTATTGATTTTAATGAATCAAACTTATAAAATAATATTGATTTAAACATATCAATTATAGCATCAGGAATTGATAAAATGGCATGTGTCTATAATTTTTCTTTTTAGTTTTAAAATTTTTGAATCCTCTATTTCATGCCCCTAATGCTAACTCTGACTTGGGCTAAGTGAGCCTTTGATAAGCTCTCAATATCTTCATCATGGATAGGAACTTCACCAAGATTATTTCCCTCTAGTTGTGGTTAATATTTTAAAGGATTCAACCTTATAAGAAGTGAACTCATCAATTCCTATCATGGATTTTCTTGTAGTTAATCTTTCTAATCTAGATGTCTCTAATTTGAACTACATAGTGATGTATGATTCTATTAATTTTGGAGGTTATGGCACCTTTATCCTTGTGTTGTTTAAGCATCCATCTCCTTGTCATCTATCCCTATAGTATTTATTATTATTATTTCTTATTTTTATTTCTTTAATGACCTTATCCATGGCTTTATATATTCATGAACATCAATGTTGACATCTTTGGTCAATGCCTAAGAGTGAGAGTAGGAAGGGATCTTATACAACCTTACATACATGAACCAATCATGGATTATTGGTCCATGAATGGGGAAATCTTCACTGATCAAGTTTATCTCACTTGTGGGATGAGTAAGAGTGAATTTTGTCCTTTTACTTGATCTAATAGGGACCATTACCTACTTTGCCTTTCTCTTTTTCCTTGGGTACCACTAGAACTATGTTAAGGGCAACCTCCTTCCCCTTATCCTCCTACTTATCTTCCTACTCAGAGTTATATGCCTTAATAAGTATCATGAGGGCATCCTCTACTATTTAATTAGGTTCAAGGACAATTATATTAAAGTGTTCAATAGGGTATGGTAGTCTTAGAGGTAGAGTTTAAGATGAAGGTCCCTTGCTAGGTCTCTCTTACTTCTCCGTGTCAATGCCTTGTGTAATTTGTGATTGGGAATATCGAAGGTTGTTCTTGAGGTGGCATGGAAGGTCCAAGTAGAAAATGGTATTGATGGGGATGCATTATCCATATGTCCCCAATATTTTAATCACTAGTTAACCTATGCATAAGCTTGAGGTTGGTATTCTTTAATCTGGCCATCACTTCTTCAAAATTGTTGGCCTTTATATGTAGTGTGTCAGGAGGACCCAGTTGGTGATCATATATTAGCTTTGGTAATTTCTTGTTATTCAAATGGTTTCCTATGAAATTATTTGGATCCCACTATCTGAGGTCATCCAATTGAAATGTAAAATATTCCATATTCCTAGACATGGTGTTCACTTGCTTCCAGTCTTGTAAAACCATTCTTCCTATTATCAAAGGAGAGGCATAGATGAGGCCTTTAGGAGGAACATAGATAGGTAACTTGTATGATTGAGTCAAAATTCCCTTAATTTTGATAACAATGTAATATGGATAAAACTAAATATTTCCCATTAGCTTCACATATTTCTTAATCAAAGGGGGAATTCTAGGCATGGGAATCCATATGATGGGTTCCACCAATGCAGGATAGACATAATCACATATGAATTGTTTATGGTGTCTATACTTGAAGACCAGTTCTTGATGTTGGGGACCTTAGTCAAAGTTAGTAGGGCATATAACAATTAAGATATAAAGAATAATTATTTTCTTGTCTTCCTATTGATGGTAGTAAATTTTTTCCCTAGGAAGACACTAATCATATCCCTAATTGGAGGAAGAAGATCTTTCTCAACCATAAACTAAACATAGGACACCTAGGTCTTGTTGACATATTTAGTTGTAGGGGATCTAGATATTATATTTAATAGAGTTATGATTACCCTAATTCCATAAAACTATATAATTGGGATTCTTCCCTTAAATTCACATATTACATGGTTCCATTGAAGTAACCATGGACTAAGGATGGTATCTAGGTCATTCCCACTAGTGCATATTTTGACTATGTACAAATCTACATGGGGTTTTGGTAATTTATAATAACTCTCAAAGGCTAGTGGGGAAGTGTAAGAAACTCTCCTAGATATTCCCTCATGGATAATATAATCATTATCAACTATACATTCTACAAAATAGGAGCTAATATATCAATGTAGTGAAGTACCTCTAATCTAGTAGCAACATGGTGGAGGCCAACCATTTGAACTACAACTAGGTCATAATATCTCCTATTAATTATGGAAATACTTTGTTATTCTTTCATGATGTAATTCATCTCCTCTATTGTATATAATATCTCAGATGAATTCTTATTTCCATTTTTTAGGGTTATGACATCCAACTTAGTATCTTTGAAAACCCTTCCTTCATTGTTTATAGATAGGTACACCTTTGTCTCATCTCTCAATTGCTACCTTCAAGTTGCGGTGGCTTTTATACTTAAAAATTGTTCATAAATAGAATTTAATTGATCTCTATGCTAATTATTTTATGCTCAAAACATAATTAAGTTACTTCTAAATTCATTGTAACCAATCCAAGTTTACTTAGGGTCTTTTATACAAGTTTTACGGCTTAAAAGCTTTACCAGTGTTAGTTCATTTAGATTTAAGTTCATGCATTCTTCAAATTTGATTTGGAAATTTGAATTTAATACATTTAAATTCTTAGTCTCATAATATCTCCTCTTTTGTCATTTTTTTTTGTGGTGATTATGTGGCATCAATCTGGAACCTTTCACAACATTTTTCATAAATGCATTTCGAAGCACTAGCCATTGGAATTTAAAAGTGCCCTTTTGTTTCATAGCATTGGTTTAAGATATTGGATTAGCACAAGCCATTCATTATGATCCAAGTTATTTATTATTATTTGTTCCCCTCATAATATGTCCCATGGTTAAGCCACCTAGAATCTCCATGGGCCTTCTGAGCTCTAGCAACTTTATCAATCATTTATTGAATATGCATTAAACCTATGGGCTCTTAGAGTTCTATTGAAAATTCATGGGTGCCCTCATGTCATTGGATCATCCTTTTATGATAAATCATGAGTCCTAGGATCTATAAGATGTATGAATTTTAATCAACACATTATGAAGGTAGGAATTTAGGTTTAAAATCTTAAGCTCAGGTTTATTTCATGTTCATCAAACATGAAATAAACTTTATGCTAAAGTGTTTATGCCTAAGTATTATGAGATTCGTATAAAGGGTACCATTGATAAATATTTTAGGTCAAATTTTATGTTGTGTTTAATAATCACAATGTATGCTTTTGTTTAAAATACTTATGCTAACCTATTTTACCCAAAGGGAATCAAAATGGCCTAAGGATAAAATGATAAATTTTTACATAGGGATCTATTATATTAATAAACACAAAAACCTTCAATTGAAAGAATCTGTGCCAATTTTCATGTTTCAAAGACCCTTTTGAAACAAGATTAAGTATGTGTCTCTAGCCTAAGGTTCATGACATTCAAAGAAATGCAATGGGGACCTTAAGATATAGACTTAGATTAAGTTCATTTTTACATATATTTAGACTATGATATTATTTTAACATTTATAATTAAAAGATTTCAAGTGTTTGAACATCCCCTGAAGGTTTTTAGTCATATAAAAATTAATTTATAGTAATTTTATCAAAATTTTGGAGTCTGTTTTAGTCTTGAGAAAAATAATTCATTAGATTAAATTTAACAGTTTCATAGACATCAAATACGTCCTCATGGATGTCAAATGATGATTGTGTGAATGTCAAATTAAAGCTAGTGAAGATTTTAGTTTTGATGGGATTAAAGTTGAAGGTATGGTAGACATCAAATGCATCCTCATGGATGTCAAATGATGGTCACACAAATGTCAAATTTAAGAATATTAAACTCTTATATTCCACTATGAGGATGCCAATTGTTAGCTCTGTAAGGGTTCTTGGGATCTCAGACTTAATTTTCTCCATATGATTAAAAATCATAATGAAATGAGAGTCATCCAATCATTATCCAAGATCTTTCACATGATTAGTCCCTTTTGTTATGTAGGACCCTTTGATTTTAATATTTGAATGTGCATGGAAACTCCACGGGGCTCTTAGGCTTTTGACTTTTCAATGATGTCTTTGCTCAATCTGATATTTTGTCCATGATAAAGCGATAACAATTGATCATGATATAAGTGATCAAATGTGATCGGTTTGAAGGACTAAGTTCTTATTTTAATTATGATTTATTTTCGTCATCTGATCAAAAGGCTACAAGGAAGTGAGGATTGTTGGATCTTATGATTTGTATGTTTTTTAAAGTTAAGGCCCAAGCATTACTAGCTATGTTAGATCAATCCCCATGATGAAGCATGGACCTTTGGATCTTATGAGTTTCATGTTTATTTAAGTAAAGGCTTGGGCCTTCCTCACTCTATTGGATCAATCCTCGTAATGAAGCATAAACCTTTGGATCTCAAAGATGCAAGGAAATTAAGTTATAACTTGAGAATAAATGCAAACATATGCTAAATTGTTTAAAATAAGGTCTTTCTCATGTTAATAAATAATATGGGACCTTCGTATTAAAACTTTAGGCTAAAATTTTAACAAATGGACCAATCAAGCATAAAATTTGACTTGGTTAGAAAAATATAAAAAGGACCCTATAAAATCAACTTTAGACTTGATTAGAAACATAAGGGACTAAGGGGAAAATAATAAAGGGGATGAACATATTTTAAGCTAAGGTTTAGTAATGTTAAAAAACATGACTAAGATTTACTATGAAAATTGTACCTAGGTCCAAAATAGATTTAAAAATGTTCTTGATAATGAGTTCCTTCCAAATTTGAATATGAATTAAGGGTTTATGCCAGGGTTTTTAGAACATGAATATATTAGAAAGGGATCCATGAAACCTAAAACTTGAAAACATGAAGACTAAATATTGTTAATGTTAGGTAAGCTTCAAACAAACCATAAATCAATAAGCAATTTTACTGAGTGGATAATCTTCAAATTCTAAAAAATATCCAAAATAGGCCATGATTATAGGGTTAGGCTTAAAAACATCTCAAGGGTCTTAGGTTTTAGAAATGCTAGTATTCTAACCTCAATAGGAAGATCAACAATATCTAAACATAGAGAGATAATTCCCAGGTGAGGACAAGAAAGAAAGAGACTCTAAGAGAGAGAGAGTCAAGTGAGAGAGACATAGTGAGGGCAAAGGACACAAGTAAGTAGGATTGTCAAGAAGAATAATAAAGGTCATGGTGAGACTTAGAGAGAGAGAAAATAGTGAAAACTAAAGTTGTAGTTATTAAAGAATGAGGATTTCGACAATAATATATATGTGAAATAAAGATAAATAGAGAGAGAAAAAGAGATCACTAAGATGAAGTTTGTTTTGACAAGGTTAGAAAAAGTATTAGAAGAGATGAAACCAAGATTCTTTGTAAACATAAAGAGGAAAGTGAGATGGCCTCTCAAATAGATGATTGAAAAGAAGATAAGACAAAAGATGAAGATTGTATCATTGAAGCATAGAAGAAGAAGCAAAGGGGCAAGCAAGCCTTAATAGATTATGACTAATGAATTTTTAGAATGTGTGTATATAGGTGATGAGTTGAATGGAAATGAAGAACATTGGAAACATGACCAACATGCTAATGGTAAGGAATAAGTTGATTAGACAATTAAGTAAGGGGATAAAATTATATGCTACCTTAAATAAGGTGAACCATTAGATGAGGACAGAGTGAGTTTGTAGCAGCACCATGCCTCATGACAAGTAAGAAGGAAGAAAGTTTGGGTCAATATAGATTTGAGGAAACTAAAGAAGTACGAGGTATTTGTTTTAATGTTATTTTTGATGAGTATGTTGACATGAAATTTGATGACTATGAGTTATATAAGAGTACAGTAAAGCTAATGAATATGCTAGTAAAAGGACAAGAAGGAACATCAGAACCCAAAGAAGTTCTTAACATGTAGGAGGAAACTTATGAGGTGGCATCAGAAGAGTATGAATAAGAATGACATGTTAAAGTAATTGAAATGTCTGAGTTGTAGTAGATAGATGTGTTCTTATTGGCACCAATGTAAGACCAAATATATGTAGGTGAGTATAATAAATAAGAGAAGTATATGTGGCAATAAATAATGCAAGAATCAGATGATTTGAGTGTAATAGGAAATAAGAAATCCATCATGGTAGTTGAGTTGGTATTGACGATAATATTGAGCCAAGATAAAGAGAGATGGAAACCAAAGAGAAAAATTAATTTGAATGGGAACCAAATGAAATTTAAGTGTACCAATCAGGAGTGGTTTTATTTGACTTATTTTCTTCATGTATAGGTCTTTTGAGGAAGAAAAACAAACAATAGTTTAACATGATTAGTTTGAAGATCCATGACAAGAGAGAGATAATCAAAGATGGAGATATCATACATTTATCCAATAATAAATAAGGTATACATGATTAAAATATAACTTGGTATCTATGAGGACATTATATTGAAAAAGAGATGTTGTAAATAACATGAAAGTTGGATCACTTATAACTTTCTTGGAAAGTTTCCTTTTGCTCCTTGGTAGTATGATGTAGGAAAAACATTACCTTTTGTTAATTTGGTCCATTTAGAATGTTTTGAGTTATTTTAAGTCATTATATTCATTTTACATCTATAGGATTCATTCTAAGATGCTAGGCCATTGTTAAAATTGAATTGGAGTCACATTGGCTTTTTCCTACCAATTTCCTTCATTTGAAATTTCAAACTTTTAAGTCAAGTTTAGGAGACTTAAATTTTGCCTAAATAATTCTAATTTTGTAATTTATGTGGTTAGGATATATAAATGGGTTAGTATTTTTTCAACACATAAATGACTCGTAATATTAGTCATTTTTATAGTCATGTGAGAGATTAAGGTAGTCTACATTTTTTCAATGTACGTGAGGGAGTTGAAAGTTAGTTAGGTTAGTTATAAGACAAACAAACTTGTAAATGACATATTGAAGTTAGAGTGATGAGGGATGATTTAAAGAAGAAAATAATGCTAACCCCTTATAAAATGAATGAATATATTATTTTTTTCTTTTGAAAAACCAATTCTATAGATCTATGTACCTTGTTTCTTGTGTTAAAGATCATTGAATGTGTAATTCATGTTTAAGAAGATTGTGTGGATAATTCAGATGGTTTTTGTGAATTTAAATTTAATGAATATTCAATACTACACAAACAACACTAATGATAATTATTCAATGTTCAAATGAACTATATGAGTAATGTATTTCCTATCTTTTGTGTTACAAGCAAGAGACTGAGTTTACAATGTGATGAAAGGTTGGGTGGAAAGTTGTTTTTATTGTTCAAATGATTAGTGAGTTTTTATGTCAATTATTTGAGGTTGTTTATACATTCATTATATTTTCTCATTACCATTTAGTGATAAACTAATACCAAACCTTGAATAAGTTTGGGAACACATATACAATCCAACTTAGACTTAATCATAAGAAGGCAATAGAGGACCTATCAAAGGTTGTGTGCTACTAAGGTGCATAAACGAGATTATTTTAGACCCTATATAATCACAAAATAAGGTTTAATATTTTCTTAAACCATGAAAATATAAAATAAGCCCTCTTGAATAGAAGCAGACAATGTTATTTAATATAGTCAAACATATAACTTTGTGAAAGATGTAAATAAAGGTGTCTCAAAGATAATTAATCATTTGGTAAAGTTTCCTAGTCCTATCATATACCTAAATAAAAATTTATATTCAATTGAAACTGATTTTAAAAACTAATAACTTCAAATAAACCATTCTTGGGTTATACAATCTTTCAACAACCATGTGTTAGGGTTTTCACACATAAATTGGTTTTTTAAGAATTTAAACAGTCTAATTTTCATGAAATTTGGTGCTTAGGTGTGGTTTGAGGTGAGTAATTTTTTTTTGATTAATTTTTACTTGTACATATTATGTATGTATAATCTAGATGGATTTTGTGTAAGACAGTGTCAAAAGAGACCTAATAGGCCTAACAAAGGCTAAAAAAGACCTAGAAAAGTGGTCTAATGAAATATTTAGGGAATAAATCTTTGTGGAAGGTGGGTATATGATATAGGGTGACTTATAAATTATTTATTTTCTCAAAATTATTTTTTATGTGTTCATGCTATGATAAAATACTTAGAAAGGGGTTATTAGGAGAAATTATCAAATGACAGAAGTAGGGTATGTTGTAAATATTTATTTTGAGGGATCCTCTAGGTGGAAAATAGGATAAAAATAAGACTGAATAGATTTGGAGAGATATGATCAAAACACTATTAATTCCAATGGATCTAGAAACATGTTTTTAACTATGTTTTTATGTATTTGAGTCAAAGAAAGGTGAGTTGAAACTAGGTAAATAAGTATGAAGAATAGAATGCGATAAAGAGAAAGGGTAAGAGAAAATGAATTGGATCAAATGTAGGTGAAAAAATTAAATCATAATTAAAAATATTGAATATTAAAAATAGAGGACAAGTTGATTTAAGGTAGAGATAAGGAGTTTTGAAAATTAAAGGTTAAGAATAAAGCAATACAAGATAGGGTTAGAACTAGGTATTGGGGTAGAGGTGAGGTGTATTGATTGTGTTTGATTCCATAATAGATAATATCATAAAGACCTCTACATTAGGTAGAAAGGTTTTATGGGTTAGGATGGAAAGGAGGGTTAGGTTATTATTTAGTTCCACTTGCATCTGCATGTGTTGAAAAAATAATTTCAAGTAAAATTCATTAAGATTAACTAATTTTGTTACTAAATAAACTAAAATGTGTTTTTATACCTCTCTTTCAGTGTGGAATTATTGAATTCAAGTTATTGGAGTGTTTTTTTCTTTCCCTTATCTCACTCAACCACAAATTTCCTATTTCTATATTTTTCTCATGGTTTACATAGATGCTAAATGAATGGCAATGATGATTTTTGTTTGGTTTTAAAATAACAATACTGTGTATCTAGTTTTATTGCTTTAGAATCATGTACATGGTTTTTAAAATTAACCACAAATGCCATTTTCAAATTATGTACATGGTTATGGATTAGTAATATTAATCCTATGTCATATAACCATGTACATAATTTTTAACAACTATGTATGAAGTTCTTTAAAACATCATACATGGAATCAATTGCATATTTTTTTGTCTAATTTTTGGCCCCACATCTCTATGTACTTACCCTTATAAATATTATAATACTTGACACATTATAAATGGTTCGAAAATGGAGAGAAACATCAAATACCAAATTAAACTTTATTAAACCAATGCTTGCATCTATCTTGGTAAATATGATCTAAAGGGGTGGCCACTCGGCTTATTGATTATGCTATAACCATTAATTATCAATATATGGGATGTGAATTTTAAGGTGTTAGAACTCTATGTGTGGCACTAGTATCTCATGAATTTTGGGGTCATATTCTATTACATCTTGCCTGATCCTTAATAAACAATAACTATTTTGAATAAATAAGTGAATATGAATTATTTAGACTTTGATTTATGTATGGATAGATGGACTTATTCTACTATCTTTTTTTACATAGGCTGTAATATTTTATGTTTTGAAATCTTTAGTTCTTAAATTTTTTTGAAAATGAATTAAAATTCCAAATTACATTTAGACATATTAGAATGATGAGAATGTGGTATTCATATAATGTATTTATTATTGATTATTTTATCTGTGTCATATAATAGACTAACTACATTTTTTCCCTAAGGTGATGCAGGACATATCTTACCTTTACTAAACAAAATAGAGGAAGGTCATCATGGGTGAGAGGGTGGTAGATCATGACTAATTTAATTATATCATATATTACTATAAAATCACCACAAACATGCATAGTTGCTTAACTACCTTAATTTATTAGGCTATTTTTAAAAAAAATGATATCTAAGATTTGCATGTAATTTTCATGAGTGATGTTTACTTAATCTCATGATAGTGTGGTGGTATCATGTATTTAACTATTTGACATAATGAAAATTATTATCTATGTATTTTTAAGTCAAAAATATATATTTATGGTTGCTTATAACACTACCATTTACATGATTATCGTAGTAGTCAAATAATTTGTCTTTTAGCTACATATTTTTGTGTCCTTATCATGTTGAATGTATAGTGGTGTATCTTGGTTTAACTGCACCTTTACCTTGAGGAACTTATAGTGTTGAATCATGATTTAGAGTAAAATAATCCTCATCAGGTATATAATTCTTAAGGAACTTATATAAATGAGAAGGTCATTAGTAAATTACTAAGTCTTTTATGTGTTACAAGATATCAAGTACTAAAACATTTATATGGGGTCTTATTAAACACCTATATTATTGGTGTCACATAGGGGGAATATAATTTTTATAAAATAGGGGAGAAAAGGGTAAGTCACTTTTGGTGGTGACCCTAGTTGGTCTCCTTACCATGGTAAAATACTTAGTTGAAGGTAAGCATGATTAAATAAATGATTAGGGTTTATTTTCTTAACATGAAATTCAATGGGACATGAGTGTAGTTACATGGAAAATTTCTTGAAATCTAGAGTTAGTCTACTCGATGACATTCTTTACTATTTTTCAATCCATTTTTGGGGCATTATGCAACCTTCCATGAAGGTTAGATGGAAAAAATGTCATATTAGAAGAGGGAGTTTGTTATGGTTTCATATACTATGCAAGGAAACATGTGGCTATACGAAATTAATATATATATATATATATAATATTGGTGAAGCAAATTAAGAAGAAACATGATTTTATAGTAACAACTGTAAATTTGGAAAGTGTTAACAAGAAAGTAATTGAAACTCTATGTGAGATAGAAATAAGGGTAAATAAGGTATAGATTCTTTTTATTTGAAATAAATTTATATATATTAAAGGGACCATGAATTTTACACAATTTACCTTAATTTAATTTTTTTTATGAGACCTTTAATATTTTTTAAAACTTGGTTGAAATTTAGCATTAAGGAATCAATTGGGTTTTGAAACTAGTAGGATGAATTACATACCTCGAGATTGGTTTAAAATGGACATTTTTGGTAATAAAACCCTAGTGGTTTAAGTTTAATATTTTATTAGGTCTATTTTTAATTAACTAATAATGTAGGGTTTCAATTATTTTCTATGGACAGGTTAGGAGGTTACAAATTTGGTCCATATTTCATAAAATTTATCCACACTTGTGGATAAAAGAGAAACATAGTATTTATAACTTGAGAAAATTAACATATCATCTTGATTAAATTTGATTTAGTTATTTTTTTTCTTGTTTAAATATATGTATGTGTTGACTAGTCTATAAAACATGTAGCTAAGCATCAAAACTTATAGACATATCCAAACTATGGAGAGTACAAACTAGTTTTTATTGAGCATTTTAAACAAGTTGATCTTTCATATTTTTATTTTTGAATGGATTATATTTCCTTTCATGGATTTAGCTTAAAAAAAACTAAAATGGGTTATATATAAATTAAATTATTGCTGGTGATTATTGTTCCCTAATTTGCATAGTCATTAATCTAATTTTATGTAGTGTACATAGGAATTAGTATGAATGCAAAATAGTGAGTGTTCTTGATAAGGTTTTAGATACTTTTACAAGAATACATATATTGATTATAGTGGGTTTTATATATTTTATGTTCTTGATGTCTTGACTAAACATCTCTATACATGGTTTTTACCACTTATTTGTTTAAGGGCAGAATTTAGATGTATGGTGGTTATAGCAAGAAAATAGTATTTTGATGATGTGAAACTATACAAAACTCTTGTTTACTTATTATGGGAATATAAAGTATAATTATAATTTTAATAAATATTCTAAATTATAAGTATAAAGTATGGTGATTGTTATTTTATATAAATATGAATAATAAGATTAGATCTTGGCTTAATATATGAATAATTGAGAATTTAAAAAACTCTTATAAAATTGGGGGTTGAGTTCAAACCCAAACCATAGGTTTACAAGTGGCAAAAACATGAATAACATGATTAACATATCATTATTTTATGATGATAACAATGAATTCATATTTTTTGAGATGTTTAAGATAAATCTAGGTATAAAGAGTTGTCATTTAGTGTGACATTTGAGTTTATTGTACATGTATGTGTATCTATTGAAAATGCATGTGGGCTTTGATAAATATAATGATAATAGTATGAAAACAATGATAATTAATATATTAGTAGGTATTAAAGCATGATTTTTTGTGTAATGGAGTAACATTGATGAAAAATAAATAATGTAATTTAAAATATTGTTTTATAGATACATGTTAGTATTAGAAATAATAAAATTATTTCAATACAAAATGTATTAGATCAATGATAATTGTGATAAATTTGTATGTTATGAAACCTAGTTGTTTTTATGTTAGGTTATTATACTATTATAAAAATTAAATGCATTTTATGGGTTATTATATTTGGATATAGTTATCAACTTTGTTAATGAGTGATAAGTGTTGAACATGGAGTCAAGTTACAGACATTTATTACTAATTAACAAGGTGGATAAGTAGTTAATATGTGTTGCAGTAGCGAGTATGAAAAACATGAAATTTGACCTTGATTGATGAAATCTAATAATACTATAAAAATACTTTGGCCAATGTATTGTTATAGATGTATACATTATCAATTCATAATACCTTCTAATTAATGTTCTTGTTTAGGGTTAAAATAGCTATTGGTATGTACCTAGAGTCTATTTGACTACTTGAATGTATAGTGATTGTACATAATCATGTGATACTTAGTTGGTTTTTATCCCTTGTATCTTCATTATATTTATATTTTTTTATGGGAAGGGCCACTCCCAGTGGGAGGTGTGAAGGGGATCATCAGTTTGTGGTTGGAGAAAAAGTGCCTAGATGATGCTCTCCCTCTCTCCAACTAGATTCGAACCATTTTCTGAGACATACTAATGGCTAATAGTATATTTAAAAATTTATTTAATGTAATATCTATTTTACTATGGTCTTATTTTTATGATACATTATTATAGTAATTTGACAAATGCAACAGTGGTTGAAATATTAATAACTATTCATTATATTATATAAAACTATGGTTATACTTATTATTTATTAATGTATTTTTGTTTATAACTATATTTTTAATCTATACTAATTTATGGGTGTACCATATAATTATTCATTCATGTCCTCATGAATAAAATTATTGTATCTATATAATTATAATAATTAATGGTTATATTAGCAAAATTTTACTTGATTTTAACATGATATGTTGGGAATGTTGAGACTATTGTACATAAGTGGTTTTTAGTGTAAAATTAGTAGTATATGTGTATTAATGGAGTGAATATAGTATTATTATATTATATTACATGCATAATGCTTAGGTACATTAATTACACTTGATTATATAGTAGATAATTAATTACACTAAATAAACTTAAACAAATATTTAGTTAGTTGGTAATTAATCAAGCATGTGTAGCATTTGGTATTAGAGTGTAGGTTTAAATTATTAGACCTAATTAGTCTAATAAATATAACCTATATCCACATTTCCAATAGGATAAAATTGTGTGTATAAAATCTAATGATGAGGGAACTCTTAATCATAATATTTGACTTGATCCTAGCCATGTGGTAGCTAAGCAAGCTGTAAATCTTGATCAACTACTCTTAGTAATAAATAAAACATGAGACATAAGATCAAACCTATAATATTAGGTACATGAGAATGATAATTATGAATATCAAGAGTATCCTATGGAAAAATAAGCTAATCAATAATATCCCCAAGAGTATTAGCATTCATAATTTCAACAAGATATAATAGCATAAGTAGTTCTAAAACTGGCATGATATATGAAAAAGGTGAATCCACCTAAATTTTATGTATTATTTTTAGGGGATGGATATTCATCTTGGCTCACTAATATGGAAAATAATTTCAATGTTCAAACTTATTCAGAGGGAACCAAGATAGTTTGGGGAACTTACCAACTTATTGGTGAAACAACAACCTAGTGTTAAAGGTACAATCATTAAGAGGGGAGGTTAAATTAGTGAGCCCATATATTCCAATTTCAATTCCAATCCTTTAAAAATATAAATCAATCAATATATATCAACTTGATTAAGTAACATTAACCTGAGAACTTAGTCATTCAATGCATACACAAGATCAAACACACAACACATTGTTCCTATGGGAAATTATCATAAGGAATAAAACCCACTCTCAATCCTAAAACACATAGACTAATTTTATTATAATAAAATAAAAAAAGATATTGGTTAATTCGTTTATACCAAAAACATTGATCAATTCCTCCTAACCAAAGGTATTTGTGAAACACCTATTTCATAAGGAACAACTATCCTTAAGGAAGATAAAGTCCTTTAGACCCTCATTTGAAGTGAAAACCTCCACCTTAGTACTGATGTATTAAATAATTGATGATGGATCATTGATTATATAACCCTTGCACAAAATCCCTCTATATTTCATACAGGCCTATTACATAGGCATGCCATAATCTCTCTCCTTATTCACTCAAACTATCCTCATATATACACTTAGAACTCTTTGCATATCCTCAAACTACAAAACAATTATTCTAACATCATAAATATGAGTTATAGGTCATACACATAGTCAAAATTATACTCTACTCATCAAATCATCTACTGAGAACTCTACCTCTCCTTTGCTTCACAACTCACATACAAGCCTTGTACTAGTCTTCTCAAAAGTCTAGAAACCAACACATTTGGTTTCACCATTTATAAATCTATCATTATTATCAAGATCACAATATTTTATTTATATAACAACACATGACTTCACCCTTAAGGCATCTTACATGGGTCACACTTAAGCTTAATAGACTTTCTAATAGGCCTAAGTGACTTTTAGGTCCTATGGAAACTTATTCAACTCTTTAACACTTATCTGAGAAAACTAGGAACACAAAAAGTATTTCCAACATATGGACCTATAGTATACAATCTATAGTTTTCCCTTAAGTGTCCATATCCATCACAATACCCTTCTAGTTAATCAAAATTTTCTCAAACAACATTTTGTGCACACAATCATCATGAAAAAGTACATAATACACTTCTAAATCTTTGTTCATACTACGCATGATTGATAAAAACATTCATAACACATAGAGATAATCCTCATAGAGTATACAACACTCCTAAATGTATAATTCATCATGCGACATAAAAAAAATAACAAAACAATATATAACATCTTTCTCAGGTCACTTGAACACATAGTTAACCTTAGACATTCATAAATTTGATTATACATACTTTCATACCTAACAATTTATATTTATAGATGTGACATAGATTCATATAAAAATTATCTTTTTACTACATGGTCAAATTATACATATATCTAAATTTATGGCTCAAAAACTAGACATTGGTCATTCTCTTTACAAAATTCAAATATTCAAATGCCAGCAGTCATAGTTAAACCTTGAACACCATGATATCATCTCATGTCCTCAATAATTTATAATAATCATGAACCATAAATATTATTATATGAATATATAACTTTAACACATAATTTACCATTACTAAATGTTAGACCTTCGACATGCTGACCTTATCTCATGTAATCTTTCAATATTAACTCAATATGCACTGTCGATCTTTGTAGATTAGGGAGGTCTTTATCATGAAATGCTCACCATTCAATATTACTTAGAACTACCATTATCATGACACTTTTCACCCTTATGTGAATTTATATCACTTATACTATTAAATATCATGCACTTCTTAACATCTCACTTAACATGAATCATTGATCTATATATGTACAAACATCAACTTGATCAAGTAACATTAACATGAGAACTTAGTCATTTAATGCATACACAATATTAAACACACAACACATTGTTCCTATGGGAAACCATCATGGGGAATAAAACCCACTCTCAATCCTAAAACACATAGACTACTTGTATTATAATAAATTACAAACAAGATATTGGTTAAGTTCTTTAGACCAAAAACCTTTATCAACTCCTCCTAACCAAAGGTCTTTGTGAAACACCTATTTCATAAGGAACAACTACCCATAAGGAAGATAAAGACATTTAGACCCTCATTTGAAGTGAAAAACTCCACCTTAGTACTAATGTATTTAATAACTGATGATGTATCATTGATTATATAACCCTTACAAAAAATCCCTCTATTTTTCATACAGGCCTGTTAAATAGGCATGCTATAATCTCTCTCCTTATTCACTCAAACTATCCTCATATATACACTTAGAACTCTTTACATATCCTTAAACTACAAGAGAATTATTCTAACATCATAAATATGACCTATAGGTCATACATATAGTCAAAATTCTACTCTACTCATCAACTCATCTACCGAGAACTCTACCTCTCCTTTGCTTCACAACTCACATACAAGCCTTGTACTAGTCTTCTCAAAAGTCTAGAAACCAACACATTTGGTTTCACCATTTATAAATCTATCATTATTATCAAGATCACAATATTTTATTTAAATAACAACACATGCCTTCACCCTTAAGGTATCTTACACAGGTCACACTTAAGCTTAATAGACTTTCTAATAGGCCTAAGTGACTTTTAGGTCCTATGGAAACTTATTCAACTCTTTAACACTTATCTGAGAAAATTGGGAACACAAAAACTATTTCCAACATATGGACCCATAGTACATAATCTATAGTTTTCCCTTAAGTGTCCATATCCATCACAATAACCTTATAGTTAATCAAAATTTTCTCAAACAACATTTTGTGCAAACAATCATCATGAAAAAATACATAATACACATGTAAATCTTTGTTCATACTACGCATGATTGATAAAAACATTCATAACACATAGAGATAATATTCATAGAGTATACAACACTCCCAAATGTATAATTCATCATGAGACATCAAAACAATAACAAAACAATATCGAACATCTTTCTCAGGTCACTTGAACACATAGTTAAATTTAGACATTCATAAATTTGATTGTACATACTTTCATACCTACAAATTTATATTTATAGATGTGACATAGAGTCATATAAAAATTATCTTTTTAATACATGGTCAAATTATACATATATCTAAATTTATGGCTCAAAAAGTAGACATTGGTCATTCTCTTTACAAAATTCAAATATTCAAATGCCATTGGTCACAGTCAAACCTCAAACACCATGATATCATCTCATATCCTGACTAATTTATAATAATCAATATTATTATATGAATATATAACTTTAACACATAATTTACCATTACTAAATGTTATACCTTGAACATGTTGACCTTATCTCATGCAATCTTTCAATATTAACTCAATATGCATTGTTGATCTCTGTAGATCAGGGATGTCTTTATCATGAAATGCTCACCATTCAATATTACCCCGAACTGCCATTATCATGATACTTTTCACCCTTATGTGAATTTATATCACTTATACTATTAAACATCATGCACTTCTTACCATCTCACATAACATGCATCATTGATCTATATATGTACAAACATCAACTTGATCAACTAACATTAACATGAGAATTCAGTCATTCAATGCATACACAAGATGAAACACACAACACATTATTCCTATGGGAAAATATCATGGGGAATAAAACCCACTCTCAATCCTAGAACACATTGACTACTTGTATTATAATAAAATACAAACAAGAGATTCGTTAAGTCCTTTAGACCAAAAACCTTGATCAACTCCTCCTAACTAAAGGTCTTTGTGAAACACCTATTTCATAAGGAACAACTACCCATAAGGTAGATAAAGTCCTTTAGACCCTCATTTGAAGTGAAAAACTCCACCTTAGTATTAGTGTATTCAAGAACTGATGATGGATCATTGATTATATGACCCTTGCACAAAATCCCTCTCTATTCCATATAGGCCTGTTACATAGGCATGCCATAATCTCTCTCCTTATTCACTCAAACTATCCTCATATATACACTCATAACTCTTTGCATATCCCCAAACTCTAATATAATTATTATAACATCATAAATATGACCTATAGGTCATACACCTAGTCAAAATTCTACTCTACTCATCAACTCATCTACCGATCACTCTACCTCTCCTTTGATCCACAACTCACATACAATCCTTGTACTAGTCTTCTCAAAAGTCTAGAAACCAACACATATGGTTTCACCACTTATAAATCTATCATTATTATAAAGATCAAAATATTTTATCTCAATAAAAACACATGCCTTTACCCTTAAGGCATATTTCATGGGTCACACTTAATCTTAATAGACTTTCAAATAGGCCTAAGTGACTTTTAGGTCGTATGGAAACTTATTCAACTCTTTAACACTTATCTGAGAAAACTAGGAACACAAAAACTATTTCCAACATATGAAACCATACTACATGATCTATATTTTCCCCTTAATTGTCCATATCCATTACAATACCCTTCGAGTTAATCACAATTTTCTCAAACAACATTTTGTGCACACAATCATCATGAAAAAATACATAATAGACTTCTAAATCTTTGTTCATACTACACATGATTGATAAAACCTTCATAACACATAGAGATAATCCTCATAGAGTATACAACACTCCAAAATTTATAATTCATCATTAGACATCAAAACAATAACAAAACAAGATCGAACATCTTTCTCAGGTCACTTGAACACATAGTTAACTTTAGACATTCATAAATTTGATTGTACATACTTTCATACCTACAAATTTATATTTATAGATGTGAATTAGAGCCATATAAAAATTATAATTTTACTACATGGTCAAATTATACATATATCTAAATTTCAAACTCAAAAAGTAGACATTGGTCATTCTCTTTACAAAATTCAAACATTCAAATGCCAACGGTCATAGTTAAACCTCAAACACCATGATATCATCTCATGTCGTCACTAATTTATAATAATCATGAACCATAAATATTATTATATGAATATATAACTTCAACACATAATTTACCATTACTAAATGTTAGACCTTGAACATATTGACTTTATCTCATGCAATCTTTTAATATTAACTCAATATGCATTGTCGATCTCAATAGATCAGTGAGGTCTTTATCATGAAATGCTCACCATTAAATATTACTTAGAACTACCATTTTCATGATACTTTTCACCCTTATGTGAATTTATATCACTTATAATATTAAAAATCATGCACTTCTTACCATCTCACTTAACATGCATCATTGATCTATATATGTACAAACAAATACTCATCATTAGATGTTAAAAGAAACTTGATCGTTATCTTTATTTACCAATAAAAACTTTGACCACTTTTACTTTATACACACCATATATATTCACTATATTATCTCTAATGAGGCATTATATATCCATATGGTCTATATATTTAACATAATGCAAAATAGAGTAAGTATGGGGACCATTGCAATCTATTTGTAACATCAACATTGCACCTCCATATCTTTTGCTTCGCTTAAGTGCATGTTCTAAAATTTGGATAATATGATATCCTTAAATAAGAAAATAAAATCATGTGTCAATATAATTATATATCCCTCACACATGTGAGATATAACAACATTAAAATGCTCACTCAGATTTTTCTTTCACAAAGCCAACTATGTCAAGAATTATTTAGAGAGGCCAGCTTTGAGCATGCGTATCTTTTGTTGTGCTTCATCAACTGACCTAAAAATTAGTGAAAAATAAATAATAGCAAAAAATATCAAACCCATATTATAATATTGTTTTTAAAATATCACAAGTAATAAATATGTCATCACTAAATTTCTTACTCAATTTTTTCTTGCCTCATGTAAATTTGGCTTATAGGAAAACACTGTGAAAAAACTTGGGAGACCAAATTTACACACACATATATTTATTTTTAATTAATTTAATGACTTGATATTTTTAACATAGAAAATAGGGACTAATTTTATCACAACCATATGACCAACTCCCCCTGACTCATCCACATGTGGCAATTAGGACATCAAAAAATTACCTACTCAAATTTTCTGCCACTAGACCCAAAATGTCTAGATGAACATAATGAAGAGCTAGATGAATTTCACTTATGCACATAATCAATAAAATAATATTTGACCTATTATATGACTCTTTTACATCATAAAATCATCATACTCCTCCCTGAGCATGTCTAACCATGCGAAAACTAAAGATAAACGAAGCCTCCTTCAATCATACTCAAAAAAATACATTTCACATGTTATCATTGTCACTTACGATAAGAAGGCACTTCATCCACTCATAAAGACACCTCCATGACATCATCATGACATTATTTAAAACTCTCCAATAATATCCCCCTTTTTTATTGATGTTAATACCCATCTATATATAGCTCACCTTTATTTTATGTCTTCAATCACTTCATAATAGGAACTTTCTCTCCTTTTGACACAATGACAAAGTGGGAACCAACTGATCCTAAGGACCTAAAAATAACAAAAATAAGATAGGACCATATTGAAAATATGATACAAACTCCCCCTTATCTTGAAATTACCTCTTCTTTCCTTGACCACTTCCTCTTACTCCATACCAACACTCTCTTCAATCAAGCCCTGTAACCAATGAAGAAAGAACACAAATAATACTAAAATATGATGGAACTCACCAATAAATTTTTGAGATGGACTCCACTTAATATTTATAATAAATTTCACCTTCTGATCATCTTTGGATCTTTACACACCGTTAAGAACCACTATACAGACTTACTATCAATTAATAATTGCCTTCTATTTTAATAAAAAAATTACTATGAGCTACCTTTTTTAAAACCTTGACTCAAAAGATACTTGTCTAACATATCATACCAAGCTATAAGAGCTTGATGAATACCATATAAACCCTTCTTTACTTTACATACAACATATTTATTACTTGAATTGAATAATCCTTTAGGTAACTCAACATAGACCTATTCTAAGTTTCCATTCAAGAATGCAGATTTCACATCTATTTGACATACCTTAAAATTATTGAATCTTGAAAATGTGAATAAGAGTATAATTACTTCCATTATTTCCATAAGATAAAAAAAATCATAAAATTTTGTTTCTTCAACCTGAGAATATCCTTTACACACCAATCTAGACTTGTTCCTTGTGACTTCTCCTTTCTCATTCATCTTGGTTTTGAAAACCCACTTGGTACCTATCACATTTTTATCTTTTGGTGTAGAAACTAGGTCACATATTCCATTCCTTTCTATTTTATCAATTTAATCATCTATTGTATCATTCCAACTTTCATCTTTACTGGCTTATATGAATGTTTTGGGTTTAATCATGGACACCAGAGCTAAGTCTAATTGATCAACATTCTCCTTCTAGTCTATAATCTTACACTAAAATTTATAATATTTTAAGATATTAGATGATCTTTTTGAACTATTCTAGATGGAGCTTTAGAATCTTTTCTTTCTTCCTCTTCATCTTCATCATCTATTTTAATAGCATTCTGAATTGAATCACTTACTTGCAATTTAGGATTCTTTCAACAATCTTGTGGAGTCTCTTGTTAATGAACGTATAGGTAATACTGATAAAAGAGTAACCTAAGAATATTCCCTCATCATACCTTAAATCAAATTTACCAATATTCTCTTTATCTCTTTTGATGAAGGACCTACTCATAAACACTCTAAAATATTTGACATTGGTTTCTCTAATATTTTATAGCTCATAATTAGTCTTATTACCATTTTATTTGATTTGACACATGTTTATGATGTAAACTAAAGTGTTGGTTTCCTCTTCCCAATAGCCATCTGATAGTTTGTAATCTTCAAGCATGGTTATACTCATCTCTTGAATAGTCCTATTCTTCCTTTTAACAACACCATTCTAGTATGGTGTTCTATTAGTAGAATATTGCCTCTTTATCCCTTATTTTTCACAAAAAAAATCATCAAATTCATGAGAATAAAAATCACCTCCTCTCTATAATCTTACACACTTGATCTTTGACACTTTATAATTTTTTACAAGTACTTTGATGTCATAAATTTTGAAAAAAGCTTCTAATTTTTCTTTAAGGAAAAATATCCAAGTCATCCTAGTAAAATCATCAATGAGAAGCATGATGTAGTTATTACCTTGAATACTTTGGGTTCTCATAGGTCGACATAAATTAGTGTGGATCAAGTCTAATGGATTTGTAATAGAGAAATACTTGGATTTATATCTTCTTTTGGCTTGATTCCCATCAAGACATGGATTTCAAAGAGAATGATGAATCTTAGAAATCTTGGGCATATGTCTTACCAACCCCTTTAAACTAATTTTTACCATGTTATCAAAATTTATATGTCTAAGCCTTCTTTGCTGAATCTAGCTTTCTTCCAATTGACTCATGAATCACTCCTTGTATTCATGGAATACATAAATGTTTTTATGTATTTTATAAACATTTGTAACTAATTTTCATTCCTTTCTTACTTCACAAACATCATCATAAAAATTTATAACATTGTTTCTTAAACATTTGGCTCACACTTAAAATACTATGTTTCAGACCTTCTACATATAAGACATTCTTAGTTGTTAAATGACCATTATCCAAACTCACCGTACCTTTTCCAACTATGTTAGCAAATTTATTATCATAAAATCTTACTAAACTAGGGTTGGTCTTCCTGAGTGAGATAAACTTTCTCTTGTCTCCTATAATATGGTTTGAGCTTTGACTATCTATGAACCATCTCTTATTCCCATCTTTTTGAGTATGTAAGGCTTCTTGAATAAACATTGACTCTCCCTTTGGTAGAACATTTAAATTCTACATATTTTCTTATTCAATATTAGAATTAGTCTTCTTGAACCATTAGATGGTGTCAATGAGTTATATATCCTTTTTACAAAAATATCTTTTGTATTTTTTAGATATATGACCTTGTTGGTTACAATTGTAACATATAATATTCCTTTAAATTTTTAGAGAGAAAGCACAATCCCTATATCTATGACCAAATTGATTACAAGAGAAGTAGTGCCCATTGAATACATCATTAAAATTTGACATTCCTTTCTCTTGATCATTACCTATCAATTAATTTTTATTATTCACCCTTTTGGTAATGATGAAATCCCTTTTATCCTTCGATTAGAGCACATCGAATTAAGTCATGAATTTATTTTCAAATTGTTCCTCCCTTTAGTTGAGATCTTTAGCCATCATGACCTATAAATTCTTCACTATTACTTCTAGATATTTCACTTGCATCTTTGAAGCATCCATGCTTGAATTGAAATTTGATAAAGAAAATACTAATTTGTCTTGAATATAAGACACAACCTCTCTATCAACCATTGTACCTTTGATCACCTTCAAGTGGTTAAACTTTAAAGAAATACCTACTATGATACTAATTGTTATAAGTATAATAAGTAAGATGGGGGTGAATAAGTGAACCTAGATATTTTAATTACAATTATAATACTTTAAAAATATTAATCAATAAACATATATCAACTTGATCAAGTAACATTAACAACAGATCTAAATCATTCAATGCATACACAAGATCAAACACACAACACATAGTTCTTATGGAAAACCCTCATGGGGAATAAAACCCACATTTAATCCTAAAACACATGGAATACTTCTAATATAAGAAATAACAAAAAAGATACTATTCAATTCCTTTAGAATAAAAACCTTGATCAAGTCCTCCTGACCAAAGGTCTTTAGTGAAACACCTATTTCATAAGGGACAACTACCCCTAAGGATGATCAAGTCCTTTAAACACTCATTTGAAGTGAACATCTACATCTTAGTACTGATGTCTTTAAAACCTTATGATGGATCACTAATTATATAACCCTTTCACAAACTCCCTCTCTATCTCATATAGGCTGCTCATATAGGCATGTTACAATATCTCTCTTTATTCACTTAAATTATCCTCTTGCACAGTCAAACCTATTTAAATATCTTCAAACTAAAAGATGACTATTCTAAAATTACACATATGACCTATATATCATACACACAATCAAAAATATTCTATACTCATTAACTTATCTACTAGGAACTATACCTATCCTTCACTTTATAACTCTCACATAAGCCTTGTACTAGTCTTCATAAAATTTTAGAAACCAACACATTTGGTTTCACTATTTATAGATATCATCATGATTTTTAGGATCAAAATATTTCTTATTAGACACATCACATGCTTTCACCCTTAAGGCATATTAAATGTGTCACACTTAAGCATGTCACACTTTCAAATAGGCCTAAGTCACTTTTAGGTCCTATAAATACCCATCTAGTTCTTTGACACTTATCTAAGCAAACTAGGAACACAATAAATATTTATAACATATATAACCATCCTAGATTATATATAGGTTTCCATTAATTTTCCATATCTATCATAGTACCCTTGTACTTAAGCACAATTTACTCAAACAACATTATGTGCACACAATCATCATGGACAAATACATAGTTGACATATAAAACTTTACTCATACTACATATGATTGATAAAAAATTCATAATAAATAGAGAGAATACTAATGGATTTTAAAATACTTATAAATTTATAATTCATCATGAGACATTGAAACAATAGCAAAACAATCTTAAACATCCTTCTCGAGTCACTTGTAGAACACAGTTAAACACATAGTCAACATTGGAC
>JARHVA010005159.1:1000000-1035000 GCA_037957365.1 Torreya grandis
AAACATGTTCATCCTTTTGGGTTTCTATACCTACAAAATATTTTATAATGAAAGAGGAAATTATTGACTTTGTCCAATGGTTACTCATGTTAAAAAACTACCATGATATGATTTTGGTAGTAGTTGATAAACTCACCAAGATAATAAATTTCATTTTAGATAATTTTATTGATGATGCACTAGTGCTAAAAAACATTTGTTAAATAAATTTACATATTGAAAGTGTTTCTGGATAAAATCATTTTAGATAGAGACCCTTGTATAACCTCAAGATTTTGTAGTTTAATGCAACTTGGGCACATAGTTGAACATGAATACAACCTAGAATCTATAAACAAAGGGATGAATTGAAAGGGTTAATTAAGTATTGAAGACATTTTAAGAATTTATTGTGGATAAAAAATGCAAGGAATACCTTCCACTATTTTATTTTTCTTATAACAACTCATTTCAATCAGCTTTTAAAGTGGCTCATTTTGAAGCCTTATATAGTAAAAGGTGTAGAGCACCAATAAATTGGGATAAATTAGAAGATATAGTTGTTCTGGACCTAATATACTTGTTTAAATAGAGGAATTAATGAAACTAATTAGGTATAGATTGGTTGAAGCCAATGATAGATAGAAAAGATTTGTTGATATGAAAATAAAATCAATGTATTTCTAAATTGGAGACAAGGTTTTCTCTATGAGATAAGCCTAAAAAAATATTTATCAAGTATGGAAAATCAATGAAACTAGAAACTAGATATGTGGGACCTTTTGAAATTATGAAAATGATTTTACCTATTACACACAAACATACTTTTCCACTAGGTTTACCTCAAATTCATAATGTTTTTTCAGGTTTCTTAGTTAAAAAGTATGTGGATTATCCTCCACATGTACTTAATTGGGACACATTATAGGTTATAGATACATGGGTTGTAATAATAGAACCCATAATAATTCTTGAAACATAGAATCTTAGCTTGCATAATAAAGATGTGTCTCAATGCAATGTCTAATAGGACTAGTAATCTAAAGAAAGTGCCACTTGGGATGATCTTGAGTAAATTCAAAGTCTATTTCATCATTTAAATTTCATAAAATGTTTTTCTTAATAATTTACATTTTTAGACATATGTTATTATTATTTTTAAATGTCATTAGGAAGATGATCTACTATACAATATGGGGATTCTACTTGATCCTTATCAAATATTAAGTATATTGAATAAATAATTGATTATGGATTAGTTTAGACTTTTATTTATGTATGGATATATGGACTTGTTTTTCTATGTTTTTACATGGTCTATAGTATTTTTTGTTTAGAAAATTTCTATTTTAGTACTTGCATTTGTTTGAAAATGCAAAAAGTTTTGCATTTACATTTGAACAACTTAGAATGATGATGAAATTATATTCATATCATGTATTTATTAATTATTCTTCTATTTATGTTATATAAATATACTAATTACATTCTTTTAGACTAAGGTGATGCAGGACATCTCTTACCTTCACTAATAAACATAGAGGAAGAGCATCATAAAGGATATGGTGGTAGATCAAAAATAATGTTAGTGTATCAAATCTTACTAAGGAATCAACACACATGTGAAAAATTGATTTCTTGTCTTAAGTTCTTAGATTATCTTTTAGTTACATTGATATATTAGATTTGCATGTGGCTTTCATGAGTGATGTTTGTTTAATCTCATGATAATGTAGTTGTATCATGCATTTGAATTTTTAAAATAGTTAAAACTATCTTATATGTATTTTTAAGTCAAAAATATTTATTTTTAGTTGCTTATAGCACTATACTTTTCATGATTTATTGAGTTTCATGGTAGTTTTTTAATCTATTTCTTTGGAATACATATTTTGTGTCCTTGTCATATTGAATACTTTGTGGCATAACTTATTTGGTTTAATTGAACCTTTACCTTGAGGAACTTGGAGTGTGTTGATGCCTAAATATGTAACATAGGCACCTAGAGTGTTCAAGAACACTTCTCATTTTAGAATTCTAATAATTTAATGCATGAGTTTAAGTTTTTGATAATCTTGTTATCTGACAATGAAAAAGAGGAAAAGCAAGTGCAGTGTTTCACAATATTTATAATGTTGGTGGTTGGGAGCCACCATGGCAAAAATTTAGTTTATGCAGATTATGAAGTATGCTATGATAATAATGGTAAATCATGATCAAGAACTAATCTAAAGATAAATCTAAGATGGGTATTTACAATGAAAATTAAGACAGAGTGGTCTAGTTAAAAAAAGAGCAAAAGGAAAGGTAAGTCAGAGAAGAGTTGTTATTCATATTCATTCCAAAAATCATGATAAAGTTCAAATATAATCCTACCATGCACTTAACCATTGTATGAAATGAAGTAGCATAAGCTCAAATCCTATCAAACATCAGGCAAACATCTAAGGATGGTGTGAAATAATGGAAATAGGAATCAAGTTCATTTTAAATATTTACCCCTACAAGAAAACAAAATTATCCCAAATGCAAGAAGAGGAAGCGAATGAAATGAACCTAAATTTTTTTAATTAACCTATAATTAACACAAGTTAACAACTATTCATTCAAATGTACACACTATAAATTAATAAGAATCATTCAAATCTAAAAATCATAATAGACAAGTTAGAGAGAAGCCAGGATAGCAAAAAACATAAATAAATTTGGGCAAACTTTGTAGAATTCATTGCTTATATTAGTTGATCAAAAGTTACTATTATCTCTTGGCTCTAAGAATTCCCCCCCCCCCCAACTTTTAAAATTGACATTGATCCTTTTATAAGATGCAAGGAATCATTTCAGTTATTTATATCAAATTATAAAAGTATAAGTGTTAGGATATCTACGCTTTACATAAATATTCTAGAATACACTAGACGCTTTCCAATTGACTGACCTATAAGCAATGTGCTTTACAAATTACACATGCCTTTACAAAATAATATTCCTTTTTCAAAAGTGTATAATATTAATTAGATAAAATAATATTCCTATCTTAACTAAATTGGAGGCCCTTATGCTATCATAGTCTTTTTCTTCCCTTGTAGGAACTTCATCCTATAATGTTGTTCACTTGTGAGCCAGAGATCAATGATAGGTTTCATGAGAAAATATTTTTGTTGATATTTCAATCCCTTGGGATACTTTTCAACCCTTTCCAAAGATTATTTCATACATTTGTCATTTCCTATCTTCTCCTCTAATGACAAAAGTAGGCCCATGACTTTTTTGTTATCATCCATTATTTTCACTTGTCCTTTATTCCTTACATCTTACATGAATTGAGTATTTTTATGCTTAAACTCATCAAAAGTTTTTAGACCCATGGCACTTAGTGTGGTAGGCTCTTTGATCAATTTATATAATATGTGAAACATTTCATCTTCTTGTTGCTTGGGGTTCTTGGAAATGTCTTCCATCTACTTAGACAAGCTACTCAGGGGTTTGATCTTATCAATTAATATATGCATAGTCATATTCATGTGGGCTAGGTTAACTATCTTGAATTCAAGGATCTAATTTTTAGTTAAGACCTTGATCAAATCCTTTACGTGATAGCTCAAAGATTGACATTGGCCATATTGGACTATAGCCTTACTCCTTTATTTTTTTATTGCATCTTGCTTGGTTCTAGCTAACTTTAAAGAATTGAATAAATCAATCATGGTGTCTTTAAACCGATCGAGTCTATCTTCTTGAATTGACAAGATGGCTTGTTCTTTCAAGTTTGTGTTCTATTTTAGGACGAATTTGATCATTGTTTGTAATTGGTCTATTTGAGCCTGAGCCACTTTAAGGACATTCTTTTTAAATATTAGATCTTTTCTAGGATTTTGTCCTCCAAATGGTGTCAATCTAACAAAAGTTTCCACTTTTTAGAAACTGAATTACTCTCCACCAATCATGGCTTTCTTCTCAGTTACCCTCTATAAACTTGTAGTGGTTGGATAGAATTTGACACCAACCAAATATTTTATCACTTTGGGAGCTAGGGTGTCCAGTTGTGCTCCACTTTATTCTCTTAGAGTAGTCATTATTTTCTCTTCTTCCTTATATAATGTAACTATACATTATTTAGATTTCTCATGCATTGTAATATTCATTGCTTGCATCAATACCTAAGGATGGTTCATGGTAGGTACCTTTTGAAATTTTCCATAGATGAACCATTCAAAAATGACTAGGTCTAGAATCAAGTTTTCCTCATTGAAGAGATTAACTTCACTCAAAAGATGAGTGAAGGCTATTTTGGGTTTTTTAGCCTTTACTAGGACAATGGTCAATTTATATTTTCTTTTCATGGGGTATATAGGAACTAGGTCCAACAATTCCTTCCCATTTTACTCTTTGGATATCTCCATTTATTCATCCTCAGATTCATAAGATGATGATAGAAATTTTGTTAACTATTCAATTGTCTCACTAGGTTCTAGTGCTACCATATGGATTTCCTCTACTAGTGATCCTTGCTCCTCTAGATGAGATGAGGAAGATGAAATTTCATCAGGCCTTCTCTCCTTTGGATTTTTCTCAAGTTATGCCTTAGGTCTAGATTCTATCTAAAACTTGGTTGGTAGAGGTTTATAATGTACACCACTATACAAATGGTACTACCTTAGCCCCAATTTCCATTTTTCATCATCCCCTTTTTCCTCCCACAAAATTTTGGACATTGGTTTGATGTTTTAAATTTTCAACCTGAAGGTGACCTTATAGAATTAAGAGGCTTCTTATATATAGGGTCAAAATCACTAGGTTGATGATCAAAGGGTACATTTATTCCCTTGGCCTTCAATTATTCTTTAACCTTTCCCTATGGATCCCACTAACTTAGATCATCCACTTAGAGATTGAAGGAGGTCTTATGTTTAGAAGTAGCCTCAATGTTGTCCCATTATGAAAAAATATTCCTTCCAATGCGTAAGGGGAAGATATGAAGCAATCCCTTCCTCTTGGTTTTGCACAAACCATTTATTCCATTGCATAATTGGTAAGCCACCTCATATTTATTTAACTTGGTTGGCACATCGACTGATAATTTGAGGGGAGTGGATTATGTACCTTCAATCTTAATTATTGTGAAATATATATACAACTAAATGTATCCCATGGAATCAATTGATTTTTTTTCAAGGGACTAACTCTTGGCATTAGATTCTTATTTATGGCCTTAGATAGGGATGGATAGACAAAATTAGATATGAATTAGTTGAGGTCACTATATTTGAATATGTGTAATTTTAAATAGTATTAGGAGACTATGTGTCTAATTAGGTGACCATTATCCTAAGTTGAGCATCTTTGTTGTTATAAGAAATGCATCTAAGAGGTATGACATCATATAGATATGGTTCCTAGCTTTCTTCTTGACTTCAAATATCTACCTACTCAAAAAATTTCTTACCATTTCACCAAGGGGAGGGGTGAGCTATTTCTTAACCATAAAATAGACTAAGGGCACCAAAATCTTATCCACATATGTGTTGGTTGGATTTCCACATAACCTATTCATCAAAGTCATGATCATTATTGTCAAGGATCTAAACTAACTAATGTGAATCTTGCCATTGAAATTTGAAAACATTTGATTTCTATAATATAACCATAAGGCAAGGATGATTTTCAAGTCATTTTACTTAGCCCAAATATTGATTTTAGTTAGGTTTGTTTGGGGCCTAGGTAGTTTTTAATAGTTTTCAAATGATATGGTAGAGATATAAGCTATATTTTTATGATTATGATCATTAACTAACATGCCCTTATAAATTTTACCATCTATAAAAATAGGATAGAGAATGTCTATATAATGAAGTACCACATGTTTTGTTATGGTGTAATAGAGACCCATCATTTCAATGAAAACTATTTCAAAGTAAAACCTTATTGTTAAAATGTTGTTCTCCTCTTCTCTCATGATGGGCTATTGGTTCTTAATGGTCTAGAACAATATCGATTAAGTGTTGGCCCAAGTATTTAAAATTTTGGAATTGGATTACATATCCTTGAAAACTTGTCCTTCTACGTTTGAGTTTAAATGAATCTCTACATCTTTTCTAGAGAGACTTTTTTTGGCTACCATGGCTATAAGTCTCTCTAAATTACTTTATAATGGTCTATAATTTAATTCTAGATCAAACTATCCTTGCTCAGATGAAAATTTGATCACCTAACTTGATTATGATGATCATAGGGCCAAACTAGGACTTCTGTAAGTGCTCTACAAGTGCTAGGGTTTTCATTTGAATCTCCCTTATAGTTTTTTAATGTTAGGAGTTGTTTTAACTTGTGCAAGTTTTATGACTTATATTTTTACATTTATAAATTTGTATTTCTTAGGTCTAAAAATTTCTAACTTGGCACATCAAGATTATGTGGATCTGACATGGCATCATCATGGCATCCTACCTATTAATAGTTAACAAGGTGATTATTGTCTTTTAAAAATTTATAGTTAATATCATACCATTGGATCATCCTTGTATGGATTAACATGGACCATTGATATTGATCTAAGAACTTGAATTCTTTTGGTTAATTTTTATATTTCTTGTAGTTGTGACACTTGTTACTTCTACATTCACCTTGACTTATCAATGTTTATTACACATTATTTACCTTGATTGTATAGAATAATAATGCTCTGTTGACCTTGATATACTTAATTTTTCCTCCTTCATGGACAATTGAATGGAATGTGTACACTACATTACATACCATCAGTCTTTAGGAGATGATCAATCTTTAATTTATGGCCCATAGGTATGGCACATGTCAACTCCACATTTGTCCTTGATTTTTCAACTTTGGCTATATGTCATCTAATCATATTTTTATGATAAAATGAGGGTCATTTGATCTTCATATGTAAGGTTTAATGTAATTATCTACTTAGTGTTATTTGACTACGAGTGTGACACTTGTCACCTTATCACTTATCCTAGACCTCTACTGAATTCTTGACACAATATGCATTTTTGGATCATTCCTACCCAAGTAAACATGTGTCATCGATCCTTAGAAGATGCTCAAGCTTTAAGTTATGGTTAGGGTCCTTGAATTTAATATTACACCTTTAGATCTTGACCATCCAAGAAAATACAAATCATTGATCCTAAAAATAAAATTGATGTTTAAATCAATGCTTGGGGAACATAAATTTTAAGCTAAAGTCTTAGACTAATGTTTTCATTCATGTTAATATATATGAATAAATATTTAGGCTAAAGTATTAAGCTATGTTTTAAAACATGTTAGAGGGGACACCATAAAATAAAAGACCTAGCCTAAAGTCTTAGCCTAAGGTTTATATTAGTAAATATGATAAACCTTAGTGTAAGTATTTAGGCTAATATTTATAACAAGGGGACCATGTGCTAGTTATATCATACCAATAATAAAATAGACTAGGATGTCACGAGATATATAGGGACCAAGCATAAGATTTTTAGCCTAAGGTTTGGTCATGTTGAAAAATATGACTAAACCTTAAGATAAAAATTGAACTAAGTCGATGGCATAATTGAAATGTTCTTGCATAAAATTTTCCCACCAAGTTTGAATTTAATGTAAAGGGCATGAGTTAGGGTAATTAGAGTTAGGGTTATAAGTTGATCAGGCATGAATTTAAATAGATTTCAAAAGACCAAAGGCTAGTAAAATATCAAATAATTATTAAGTCATAAAATCCAAAAATTATTTATTCCAAATGGACTCCATTAGAGATGTGACCTAAAACATAAGGATCAAATGTTAGAAACTTTATAAGGGGTGAAACCATGATCATCTGACAACATGTCCATTATTCCAAATGAGAATTATGAACAATATGAAAACATGCTATATATATTTTGATCAAGTGAATTTTCAATTTAGGGTACAAATTTGCACTTTTTAACATAAAGATCCACATTTTTTAAAAATGGGGGTATGTTGGCCTGAAAAAATGGCAAATTTTATGGGAATGATAGTAATATGTTATAATTTAGAAACTTTGGTTTAGACTAATAATTAAGATACTTATTCCATTTAATCAGGAACCATTATTAAGATCACTTCATGGTTAGAATAAATCTTGTAAATGTGGGATTAGGATCAAACATCAAGACATAGCCATGTTATGTGTGTGATTTTATTCCACTTACTGATTGCCACATGATTTGGAGAACAACTTCTAGGTTCATGAATTTAATCATTAAAATTGACTTTCAACATGTTTAGATATTCATTAATAACCATGATTCATCTTAAGGAAGGCTTAGGCATTAATTTGATACTAGCCAAGCATCCATATCCCCAACATAGATGATTTTGGCTCCACTCAAGTCCTTTCTCCAGCTCTAGGTAGGCATACATAGCCCCAGTGGAGATTACTAGAAACACTTTTGCTTAGAAAGATCTTGAATTTTGTAATAAGGTTCTTATTTTTTGTATTTTTCAAGTCATTTTGAATTTCTATCAAAGGTTAGGGACCAAGTTAGCTATTTTTAGGGATTTTTTCAAGTGTTTAGTCTTTATACAATCATCCCTGGCTATAAAATTTATCCCAAGCAATTAATGTTTTTTAAGTGCAAGCATGACTATATCCTAATAATCTATATTTTCACCCTACCTATGCAATTTTTCTAGAACCAAACTTAGATCAAAACAAAGTTTATAATCTCAAGGATCAATTAACCTTTTCATTATTATTTAACAATTTCTCTAGACTATAATATTAAGCTCATTATTCAATAATCCATGATAACCTAATGTTAAGAGAACATACCTATATTCCTGCACTGTGAGGTTACTTTGAGAAATCATATTAATATTAAGCTGAGGGCTTATCATAAAGGACTTATTAGGAGTAAGGAATAAATTAGAGAAATAAAACACACAAAATAAAAATAAGACAAATAGAAAGTAAGGGATAAGCAACAAATATATATAAACATATGTGCAAACAAGGGATAAGGAGAGAATAGAAAGAAACTAATATAGCCTACCTACACTAACTCTAACTAGTCCTATAGTCATTCCATGAAGACTCTAGATGGGATAATAGAGAATTAGAACTTGAGGTATTACCCATTGGTGGGCAATGTGAACTCTACTCCCTATAAGTCTTTAAGCTTGAAAGTGTTGTCTCGAAGTATCTTGGTTATCTAGTTGGGACCTATCCACAAAGGTTATAGCTTCCCATGTTTACCTTTAAGCTCAAATGCCTTGTCTGAAATAAGAACTAATTATCCTTACCTAAACACCTTTATTTTTAAATTTTTATCAAACCACCTCTTGACTTTGGCTTGGTGTCTGGTAAAATTGGCAAAATCCTCTTCTCTCACATCTTCCATCTGTATGATGTCTAACAACCTTGAACTTTCAAACTCTTGGTCCTCATCCATATACTCTTTCATGAACCTGTATGTTGGTAGCTTGAGGGTGATGGGGAATATGGGTTCTTGACCATAAACTAAAAATAATGGTGATGCTTTGAGATATTATTAAATTCTAGTTCTATCTATCCAAAGGGTAATCTTAAGCAACTTATGCCATGTTCTAGGTTTATCAACTTTAGACTTCTTTATATCGTTTATCAAGTTCTTAGTTTATGATTTAGATACTCCATTACCTTGTTGATAATGTATTTATAATAACTTAAGGACAATGATGTTATCATATGCCCATTATATCATCTCTATGGATATAAAAGTAGACCCATTATCATATACTAGAGATACAGATGTCCCAAACATGGTGCATATGTTTTCTTCTAAAAATTTGATAACCTCTTCATTCCTATATTATTTAGTTTCTGCTACTTTAATTGATTTGGTGTATTAGTCAGTAGTAGTTAGAATATGCTTTTAACCATCAGAAGAAAATAGGTTAGTAACCCCCAATAAAATCCATTCCCCATTAGGCAAAGGGTGTATCAACCATTATTAGTCTTAGTGGCATGGCTACCTTAATCTCTTTGGTATTTAATACTTCACATGAGTGACACTCTCTCAGATGTTTGTGAGAATCCTTGAAGATTGTAAGCCAATAGTTAACAAACCTTAATATTTTGTGTTGTAGTCCATCTGGATGGATGTCCACTTCCTATTTTTTCATAGAAGGTGCTCATGATCTCAGCTACTTCTCTCTTGGAGACACATCTAAAATAAATGCATTTAAAGTTCTTCCTATACAAAACTCCATAATTGATCAAAAAGTGAGTTTCCTTGAGCCTTACATCTCTCTTTTGTTCTTTACTTCACCTTATAGGATAAGAACCATTGATTAGTAAGTGGACAATGGGATCATACAAATCATTAGGTCTAAATTTTTTTTCTCTACCTGTATAACGTTTAGCTTGGGGTTAGTATTGGAAATAAATTGAAGTAAATTGTGAAACCTTAAAAAAATTTCATTCCTCATCTCAATGTCATATTCTTGGAATATAGACATCCACTTACCTTTCCTTTATCCTAGTTTATTTTGACTTAACTTGAGCTTGGTAGTAGGGTCTGGTAGAATCATGTGGACCTTATTCCTCAGGATATAATTCCTAAGAATTTTCACTAACTTATATAAATAAAATGCTTATTTTTCAATCAAAGATTGGTTTAACTCAACATTTTTAAGTTTAAGTATCATAAAAATTATTGGACAGTCACATCCATCTATCTTCTGAGTTAGAGCTATAACTATTGTGTGATCTAATGTAAAGGTCTAAAGATAAAAATATTTGGTGAAGTATAGACTTATTAGTACATGGGTTTGTCCAATTTCCTCTTTGATGTCTTTGAAAGCCTTCTTTGTCTCTTCATTCCAAGTGATCTTAGCCTCTTTCTTCAACATGGCATTCAAAAGTTTCATTATTTCTATAAAACCATTAATAAACTTCTTTAAAAATTTATTTTAATAAAGAATGACTTCAATTCCTTCCTATTATTAGGGGGATCTATATTAAATATTTCATTTAATCTAGTAGGGTCTACAAATATTCCCTCCTTAGTGATAACATGTCCTAATAGTTTTACCTCAATAACATAAAAAAAAAATTCTTGGGGTTGAGAGAAATCCTATACCTTCTGCATATTTCAAATACTTGTTGTAGGTGCATAATATAATCTTCCCTATTGTAGGTTCATAATATAACCTTCCATATTTTTTGAAAATATAGTTAGATCATTCATGTATATGATAATTCACTTACCTAAAATACCTTGGAAACCTTGATCCATAGCCCTTTCAAAAGTGGCTCCTACATTTGTAAGTATAAAAGGGATTCTCTTATAGGCAAACATGCCCTATTTGGTAGTAAAATTAGTCTTTATCTTAACCTTTTCCAGAACTTGTTAATACCATAAAAATCCATCAAGAAAATACATCATGGTAGAACCAAAAACAATTTTTATTACTTGGTCAAGAGAAGGTAGGGGTAATTATCTTTCCTAGATGCCCTATTTAGATTTATAAAATCAATGAATAGTCTAATTTCACCTATTTTCTTCTTGAATGGGACTAAATTATCAACCTCAATGGAATTCCTAATGGGAAACACAATCTTGGCATCTAAGAGTTTCTTGACCTCTTTGTATATCAATGGTTCTAAGACCAGGTTGACAGGCGTCTACTTTTATCTAAAAGGTTTGCAATTTTATTTTAAAGGTATGGTATGAGTTATGACCTTTGAATCAAAAATATTTAGGTCATTATAGGACCATGATATGATATTTGTATATTTGGTTAACATTTCTTTGGCACTTTTATAATTAATGCTTTTATAGGTTGTACCATTATTAACTAGTTGAGGTTGACCTTCAAATCTAAGGTCAATTATGTTATAGTCCCTCCCACTTACTTTTGGAATTTTGGTATCCTTAGATATTCTGTTAGAATCAAAGAGTATCTCTTAGGATATCATGCCTCTAGGGATCTTATTTTCATAAAACTAAATGAACTTATCATCAATTTTTCTTTCAATGTTGTCATCATCAAGGATATTGGCTTCATCAATAATGTGACCCTCAAACACTATTTAACTAGTCATGAAGTCTATGATCTGCTAATCATCATTGAATACCTAGAAGTGCTTGATGTTATATGGTATTGATGGATATGGTATTAACTTAATAATGAGGTTTTATAACATTAAAATTTGATTCGGCATGAGATTTGCTATAGTTGAAGTAATTTCATCAATAGCCTTATTTTCTTCCCTAGGGATTGACACAATGTTGAAAGCATCAAAATATTCAATTAAGTCTCACACTCTAAATTTATACTTATTAAGATAGGACAAATTTCATTAATATTTACTCTTGACTTGATTAACCACTAGTTTAGAGTCACAAAAAATTAATAGTTCCTTGGACTTATGCTTGATTGGAAATTTTAATTCAATAATAAGTGCTTCATACTCAACCAAATTATTGGTGCATGAGAACTAAATTTTTTAAGAGGCATTGCATTATTTCCCATTGGGATTGATTAATACCTCTCCCACTCCAAAACTTGATTTTAACCTAACACCATCAAAATAAATTTTCCATAATTTAGGCAAAGCATGAGAATTTTTAGAGTTACATACCTTTATGGTGTCAAAAGTGTAAACACTAATATTTGAGTTAATAATGTTGACCTTTTCATTTATTTCATTGTACTCAATGATCATATGCTTCATTTTAGGCTCCCTTTCTATCCTAATTTGGTTGGGCACTACCTTCTAAGGCAACAACATATGTGAAGAATCTATTGACATATAACCATTAAAGCTCCTACTCTAGTATCTATTCAATAACATCCATTAAGAATTAGGGATGTCCGCTAATTGGATTTAAATGAACTATTAGATCCTTGTCTCTGAGGTAATATGCATGTGAACATTAAACAATTCACTAGCCACTTTAACTATTGATTTATCTAATTGAGTTACAACTCTATCAGATTTAATTGGAGTCAAACCTAATTGTTCATAAATACCCTTAGGCATAATATTTGTAGCTGCACCAGAATCTAAAAAACAATTATATGGAGTCTTACCAAAGATCCTGACTATAAGTAATATAGGAGGAACATTTGACTTACTTTTGTGTATTGCAACATTAGCATGTGCAAACTTTTGAGACTTACTAGGATTTTTAGACAAAGATTCCAACAACAGATCCCTCTATTTAGTAATTTGTGTCAACTCATGAAAGGTAATGTTAGATTTGATCTTTTTCATGTCCTCTACCATGTTGTACCCAATCCTATTCGAATAATTAGATGTATTAGCATTGGGTTTAAATTACTTCCTTGGAAGGCTCTAGATTATTATCTGAGGTATTATTAGGAAGAGTCTCAAAGTTATTTGGAGGATCTGAAGTGGTCAATGGTTGATTTTGATCCCAATTTATTAGAGGATAAGTCATCTTCAAAACTAACTAAAAATAATCAATCTCTTTAGGAATATCCTTAGGATCATTATCCTCTTGGAAAGGGAACTCAAATATTTCCACCATGAGAGTTGAATCAGATGATCTAGATGACCTTAAAGATCCTAATGTACCTACATCACCATCCTTATTAGGGAAAACTTAAAAAGTATCTAATTATTCTTGGAAGGATTCAAAAGCATTATAAAATTCAACATAGTCAATTTCCCCATGCTTAGAAGTGCAATAAACTCTACAAGAGTTAGGTAAAGGAACATCAATAAGATTTATAACAGGGACATTCTTGGTAGTAGATGGCTCATTTTTCTTGTTGTTTTGGTAAATATCATTATAAAATCTATTATTGTGCTTGTTGAATCTTTGAAAAGATAAATTTCTACTAGAGCTCTCTCTAGTATTTCTCAGTTGATATTTCAACTAAAGAAAGTATGTGCTAATATTTTGAACCATCTTAAGGATAGAATCACTCTCATTATTTAGGGCCTCAAAATCATGAACTTGAAGATCTTGAAGATAAGATCTATTGGTATCACTGATAAGGAATCCCAAATTTTGAGTGGGATGTGTATGACTCAAAGTTATTTGGTTCAAGACTTGAAGTTGGTTCAAGGTAGGTACATTTTGGTTGGCATTGGGAATAAAATTTAGAATAGGTAAATGTGGATTAACATTAGAAATGGAGTATGCCAATTATCCTAAGGTTTGCATATAGTCATTAATGATCACAACCTTGGAATAATCTGAAGCTAATGTGTTCATGCGTCAAATATCTCCTTTTATAAACATAGAAGTCATAAGATCCAAGGCATCCTTATATATTTCCAATGCTAAAGCCTCATTAGGTCTATAAGGATTTATGGTCCTACTAAACATTTTATATAACCTAGTAATGAAGTATCTTATGGGTTCATTTGTTTTGATTTTCAATGTGGTGAATTATTGGTATAAGACATAAGGGCTAATAATTTTACCAAATTGGTCAATGAAAACATTGTTAAAATCAAGGCAACTAGGAATGAAATTTTCATGGAGGTTTATAAACCATTCATATGAAGTATATATAAAAGTAAAAAGAAATAGTCTACATGCTACATCTTCATGAGGCACATTCAATAATCTTAATGTAGCTTTCAAACTCTTAATGTGTTCTTTATCAGTTATAATGACAAAAGTACTAAATGTTGGCAAATACTTTTTATGGTTAAAAGGAAGGTTATGTACCACACATGGAACATTAATCTAAGAACCACCTAACCAAATTATACCTTGATAAGAATCAAACATAGGATAACTTTGAATTGGTGAAGTTGGTGAAAACTTTGAAAGTCTATGCTTACCTTTCTCACACCTAGTTATCCTATGAAATTATAATGAAAGTAGAGGATTTCTAGTCTTTGAGTATGAACTTGTCCTGATTCTTGGTAATTCTAGCTTATGGGCTTTGAATCCTATTTGAAATATGATGTGTCAATCTTACCTTTTTAGGGGATAATGATTAGACTTGCACATTAATTATTTTTTTCAAATATCTATATAAAGGATGACAAAGGACATAAATTTTTAACTAATTTAGCTAAAAGATGTATCCAAATATGTATGTAAGATCAATATTTACATGTTTAAGATCAAATAAACTCAAATTTTGATAGGATCAATAAATATTTAATCAAAACAACCATTACTAGCCTCAAACCTCTTAAATTGATAAATCTTAAGCCATCTCTACGATAATTAAGCATATACTTTCAAATAACATCATTATTTGTCTAAAGGAAGTGCAAATATGGGTCTGAGATGGTAAATATCAGTGATCTTTACATAGTTAAACATAGATGGACATAATCATGATAAGGTTACACCAATATTTAAGCATAAATCACAAAAAATATCAAAGATATTTCAAATCTACAAAGATCTGACGATCTTCCTTCTAGCACAAACAAAGTTCATTTTTTTTATGCCTAAATATATATCATAGGTTACAAAAGTGTTCAAGAACACTTCTCACCTTAAAATTCTCTGAATTTAGTGCATGAGTTACAAGTTGTGATAATCCTATTATTTGTTAATGAAATAGAGGTAGAGTAAGTGGACTATTTCAAAATAATTATGATGTTGTGATTGGGAGCCACCATGGAAAAAATTAAGTATATGTAAGATAAGAAGTATTCTATGCTAATAATGATGAATTATGATCAAGAACTAATCTAAAGACCAAACTAATATGGGTATTTGCAATGAAAATTTATCTAGAGTCGTCTAGTTAAAAATGGAGTAAAAGGAAAGGTAGGACATAGAAGAGATGTTGATATTCATTAAAAATATCATGATAAAGTTTAAATATCATCTAGTCATGCACTTAACTAATGTATGACATGAAGTAAAATTATATGAAATCTTATTAGACATTAGGGAAATATCTAAGGAAGGTGTGAAATAATGAAAATAAGAATCAAGTTCACTTTAAAGATTTACCACTGAAAGCACCCAACATTAGCCTAAATGAAAGAAGAATAAGCAAACAAAATTAACCTAAAAAAATTAATTAACCTAGAATTGGCACAAGTTAATAACTTTACATTCAAATGTACACACCAAGATTCCTAAGAATCATTCAAATCTAAAAATTAGAACAAACAAGTGAGAGAGAAGTTAGGAGAGAAAAATACAAGTAAATTTAGACAAAATTAATAGAATTCCTTACTGATATTAGTTGATCGAAAGTTACAATTATCTCTTGGATCTAAGAACTCCCTCCTTTTATAATTGACAATGTTCCTTTTATAGGATTAAAAGAAGCATTTTGGATAGTTATATTCAATTACAAAAGTATAATTGTTATGACAACTATCCTTTCCACAAGTGTTCTAGAATACACTAGAATTTCCCTAAGGCATTAACCTATAGGCAATGTGTTTTAAAAGCTTCACATGCCTTTACAAAAAAATATTCTCTTTTGAAAAGTGTACAAGCTAAATTATAGAAAATAATATTCTTATCTTAACTAACATGGAGTATTTACTTCCTTTGCATGATCTTCATTTTATAATGTTGTTCATTGATGAGTTGAAGATCAATGATAGGTTTCATGAATAACTATTTTTCTTGACCTTCCAGGCCCTTGAGATCATTTTCAGCCCTTCCCAAAGCTTGTTTGATGCCCTAGGCATTTCTTATCTTCTCGTATGATGATAAAATTAGTCTCATGACTTTATTTTTATCATTCCCTATTTTCTCTTGTCCTTGATTCCTTACTTTTTGCATGAATTTAGTATTTTTGTGTTTTAAATCCTCATCAATTATTAGATCCAAGGGACATAATGTGGTAGGCTCTTTGATCAAGCTATCCAATATGTGTAAAATTTTATCTTCTTATTTATTGAGGAACTTATAAATGTCCTCCATTTACTTCAACTAACTACTCAGGGATTTGATCTTATCAATTAATATAGCCATATCCATATTCAAGAGGGCTAGGTTAACTGTCTCAAATTTAGAGATTTGATTTTTAGTCAAGACCTTACTCAAATCCTTGGTAGCTCAAAGCCTACTATTAGATAACTTGGCATGTAGCGTTAGTTATTTATTTGTTTATTGCATCCTACTTGGTTCTAGCTAACTATAAAGAATTGAATAAATTAATCATGGTGTATTCAAATTGCCTAAATATGTCTTCTTGAATTAACAATATGGGTTGTTCTTTTGGGTTCTTATTTTTCTATAGGATGCCTCTGATCATTATTTGTAATTGATCTATTTGAGCCTAAGGCATTTTAAGGACATTTTATTTAAATATTAGTTCTTCAAAAGGATTTTTCCTCCAAATGGTGTAAATACAATAAAAGGTTCCACTTTTTGGAAAGTGAATTCCTCTCTACCAATCATGGCTTTCTTCTCAGTTACCCTATATAAACTAGAAGTAGTTGGGTTAAATTTGACACCAACTAAAGATTCTATCACTTTAAGAGCTAGGGTCTCAATTTTTGCACCACTTGATTCTCATGGAGCAATAATTATTTTTTATTCCTCCTTCTACAATGAAATTAAGCATGTTTTCGCTTCTTCATGCATTGGAATGTTGATTACTTACATTAATGGCCAAGGATGGTGCATGGTAGGTAACTTTTGAAATTTTCCATAGATGAACCATTTAGGAATGGTTGGACCCTAAATTAGGTTTTCCTCACTAAAGATATTAAATTTAGTCAAAGGATGAGTAAAGGTCATCTTGGGATTCCTAACCTTCACTAGTAAAATGGCCAATTTAGTTTTTTTTTTGGGCGGCCTATAGGAACTAGGTCTAACATATCATATTTTCCTCTTTAGACATCTCTATTTATTCATCCTTAGACTTATAAGTTGATGATAAAAATTTTAGAGTATATTTAATTATTTCACCAGGGTCTAGTGCTACCACATGGATTCCTTCCACTAGTGATGTTTACTCCTCTTCTTGAGTTGAGGAAGATGTAATTTCATCAAGCCTTCTCTCCTCTAGCTTTTGTTCAAGTTGTGACTCAAGCCTAAATTTTATTTGTAATTAGACTAGTGGAAGTCTAGAAGGTGCACTACTTAGTAAATGGTATTGCCTTGTCCCCAATTGTCATTTGTCATCATCCCCTTTTTATTCCCTTTGCATTCTAGACTCTAGTTTGAGGTTGTGATTTTTTAACCTAAAGGTAACCTAAAATAATGAGGATGCCTTTGTATTTATAGGATAAAAAGCACCAAGTTGATGATTATAGGGTACATTTATTCCCTTGGCCTTCAAGTGTTATTTAATATTTCCCTTTGGATTTGGATACCTTAAATCATCCACATGGATATTGAAGGAGGTCTTGTGTTTGTAAGTAGCCTCAATGTTGTCTTATTGTGCAAAAATAGTCCTTCCAATGAATAAGGGGAAGATATAAAGTAGTCCCTTCTTCTTGGTTTTGTATAAGCCATCTATTCTATTGAATAATTGGTAAGAAACATATTGTTTACCTAAATTATTTGGCATATGGACTGGTAATTTTAGGGGAGTGCATCATATGCCTTTGATCTTAATGATTATGCAATATAGATACAACTATATGTCTCCCATGGCCTCAATTAACTTTTTGTTTAGGGGTTGACTCTTGGCATTAGATTCCCAATTATGGCCTTGGATAGGAATGGATAAACACAATCATATATGAATTAGATGTGGTCCTTATTGACCTTATTTGGCTCACATAAAGATCTTTTTCCTATAAATGGTTTGAGAAGATGAACAAATGTTCTGAATGGAATGAGTGGTACAAAGATCTCATATTTCTCAAAAATATTTTAAAACACTTTAAGTTAGCTTAAGGTTTATGTTTTTTATCTTTGAGAATCAAGTTTTAAATCAGGTCATCATGGTGTTCGAGTAGTTAGGATCATTTTTGGATCATTCAAGGATCAAGTAGAAGCTCAAGCACAAGTTTTAAGAACCAGACTGTCACTAGGATGCCATCCAAAAATGAATGAACCAACTCACTTGTAAATTTTATAAATTAACCTCAAAAGGTCATACAAGAAAAAATATTTTAGCACCATGTTGTTCTTCAGCCCAAGATCATATCCTAAAAAATTCATGTCCATGTGAGCTCACAAGTCTAAGTTATGAAGCTTCAAAGTGGAGACTATAGAGTAAGACGTCCATGTGAATGACAAATTTGAGCTTCATAAAGTAACCATTTGGGTTCAAAATTTATTAAAAGGTGTAAATTTTATCAAAATATATTGATTCATGTGAGATAACATGTTGATAACACATATATAATGATTCACACTTGGGTCAAATAAGTCAATAGGTCTCTAGGTTAAAATCCCTTAAAGAGCTACAAGTTAAATAAGATCTAACAGTGTAGCTTCACCAGACAAAGATCCAATGGCATGAGGTTACTAATAGGAAATTGGTCCTAATGAGATCTACAATCCACATTCATTTGTACATATAAATATAATGGTGTGAGTAGAGTTAATAAGTTAGCATATCTTCAGGACCAATAAAAATATTGACAGTTGGGCATAGTGTAAATGGTCTAAGTTGGAAATTAATAAATAATAAAAGAATACAAAGAGCTTCCATTGAAGGTTGATGAAATAGTTCTTGACCCAGGTGAGAAAAAGATTAAAGAACCATATTTCCATTAGATCTTGATCAATAGTAGATGTAGCTATGCAAGAAATATTTTTAAGGATAAGGATCCATCACCATTAAAGCTAAATAGGACCTTTGGTAAATAATTTGGAACCTATCAACCTTGTTGTAGGGTCATTTCATTGAAATGATCATTGGTTTTAGATGGAATATCCTCATATACAATAGCTTCTTAGCTCTCATAGGTTTTAGATGTATAACATGTCTTTTATGACGTAATACAAAGATCAAATATGGACTAGTGATTATGAAGCAAAGTCAAATAGTTTGTATATTTCCATGGATATTTTGACTATGTGAAAACCAATAATTGAATTATTTTTAAACTAAAATAGATATATATTTGATATTGGATAAAATATATATGTAAAAATGATCATGGAGAGGTGTCTCACCTATCATTATGGTCACATTTTTGATAATTAGGTATTTATGGCCACCTAACACATATGTAACATGATTCTATTAATTGTAAGACATGGTCCTCACCATTATATCAAGTAGATAATGCCATGGAATTCAAAGAAGGACACTATGTGGATAGATAAGGATAATTAACATTTAATTCTTTTACATAATTTGTTCCTTATTGATAAGGTCATGAGTCAACATCCTCAAACTTGCACTAATACATCACAATTCCCTCTCTCTCTTACTTTTTTGATATATATTCTACCTTATACCACATGTTGAAATTTCTAAAAATTTTAGATAAGAAATATTTGACATTTTTATTAAAAAGACTTATGAATTTTGGATTGCTTAGGATATGCCAAAATTTGTACTGTAACACCTTTTGATGCAATAAAGATTAAAATCCATCATTTTGCAAGCTAGATTGAAGTTTGTCCTTTCAATTCATGTACTATAACTATGTGAATTTAGGTTCCTTATCTATGTCTAATTTTTATGACATTAATGAAATGCTTGGTAATTCTCACAAGTCATTATAAGTGCAATTTACAATTTATTGTTTAGCTCTAAAGTGGATATCTGGCCTCTCATGCTAATTTGATAATTAATTCATGCCTTATTGTGAAATACTCATGTGGGACTAATCTTATTTGGTTTTAAATGTGTCTCATAGTGTTTCTTGTGAGAAATATAAGTGTTCCAATTATTGGTGCATCACCCCATTTTTTAATGCTCTCATATATTATTGTATATCTCTATCTCTTTTCCATGTAAGTGTTAGATTAGGTCTAGTTTAGGTGATAGATCTAGAAGGAAACTAACCTTATCTAGAGGTTTGACCCAAGTTTAGGTGACCCAAAACCTAGGTTCAGTCCCATGTTGGACTATATTTATATAAAAGGACTTGAACAATCCCCTAATTCAACTAGGGTGCAATCTAGGACACCAATGGTTCTAGCACGCTAAGCTAAACTCAATTTACTTATCATAATTGGAGTTTGGATATTGAGAAGAAGAAATTATAGTAGAATTAGATATCTACCTTCATAAAATTTGAAGATCATTCAAGTTGCAAGGTTCATATCATCATCCTGATAGTGGTTTCATGCCTAACGTTACAACAAGGTCGTCAAGTAAAGGCATTCCATTTGAATTCATTGAACTACCTTCTACTTCTTATAAAAAACAAGATTTAACTAAAAAAATCCTCATCCTAAAAATAAATTTCCACCTCCTAGTCATTCTATTCTTTTATTCTAAGCTATTTTCCCCATAAGCCAAATCCCTTTTGCCAAAATAGTTTTCAAGTATCAAGTGTTTATTCCATTTAATAAGGGTATTCCCTTGAATTTGGCCCAATATCATGACATCCATGTGTTTTCCTTAAATATAATCCTTTTATTCTCAAGATAATGGGATAAAAATACTACTATTGATCATATTTAGGATGTTGCCAACTTATGTTCTATTCATAATGTTGTTCAAGATAATGTGGCTATCAGACTACTTACTACTTCCTTTAGAGAAAAAGCATTACAATGGCATATTAATCTTACCTTTAACTCAATTGCTACTTGGGATGAGTTAGGTATAGCCTTAGTTAGGTAATTGAAGACAAGTATGATCATCTATCTTTGGCTGAATAACTAACTACCATACAAAGGTACCCCCATGAGTTCATTCTTGATTTTAACCTTAGATTCTAAACGACATGGACCAAAATCACTACATTGGTTATACCATCACCATAGTATGGATTTTTGGACTATCTAAAGGCCCTTAATTCTAATATTAGTGTCATTATATAGTCCATGGGTGGCAATACTTTTATAAATGCCTATGAACTTCTAATAGGAGTAGCAAATAGCTTGATACAAGTTGGTAAATATGATCTAAGGCCTTTAATTCCTACATTATTATAATTTCAACCCATTGTTCCTCATCAAGTTCCTTATATTCCCTCTATAACTCCTATTCCATCTCCAAAAGCCCAAGTTATAACCCCTTCTAATTAGGCTAGTGAGATTGGAGATCTAAAAAGTATGCTACAACATTTTGGGAATGAGATCATTAAAATAAAGAGATATAATTAACAAGTTATACCTTATAAATAGTAAAACTAGAATAATTACCATTCCTTCAATAACCAAAGACCTCCCTGTCAAGGTTTCAAGGACAATAGGTAACCTTACCAAAATCAAGGAGCCATAACCCAAACTAAGCCATATCCAACCCCTGATCTTAATGTAACTTCCAGTTCAAAAATTATTGTTCTTCAAAGAAAATTGATGCAAAATTGAGGTTGGCAACCCTTTCATCCAAATGACATAAAAAATCAATCTTTAGTGTCACAAGATATTACTATGTCATAAATGGCACATGATGAGTTCTCTCTTCAAGGTGGTTAGTATAAAGACATGAATATGGAATTCAAAAGAGAGGCTCAAAAAGTTCAATGACATCTTGATGACATCAATGTGAATTGGAAATTTCATGCTCATATTGAATTCAATCAAGTTGGTGAAACTAGCAATACAAAGGGTCAAGTTGTAACTCTAACTAAAACTAAAAGAAGTATAACTGAGGAAGCTCAAGATGTGAGAAGTAATTATAGTTTTCCTAAAATTGTCCCCAAAAGTTTCAAACATCAACATATAGTGCCTATAGCATAGAAGAAATAAAATTCAAAGGTAGGGAAGGTTCCCCAAATGCCTCTAATTCAAGAACAACCAGTTGTTCAAACATTATAGCCAAAGGCTAATGGAGCCTCATTTATCATAATAGATCAAATGAAGAAATAAAATGTTATAATTATCATGTGGGATTAATTTCCATTATAGGGAAACAATATATTCTCATTTAAGAGATTTAAACTCTTAAGGTATCTAAAGAACTAGTTCAAAAACAAGGAGCTATCTTGGCTAATTTAGACCAACAAATCAAGAAACTAGATCAATAGGTACATAAAGTGAAAAAGGTATAAAAAACCAATGTAAAATCAAATAAAACCCCTCCTTTTTATCTCTCTTTTATTATTAGTGACTATCTATTCCATAATTGTATGGTAGATAGTGGAACTAGTAGCACTGTCATGCCCAAGTAAATTGCAGACAAGTTTGGTCTTATCTATGAGCCACATACCAAAAGAGTATTCAAATTTTATGGGTATTCAAAAAATATATTCAGAATTATAAAATATATAAATTTGATAGAAAATTATTTCCCCAATGATACCATCCAACAAGATACAGTAGTAGTGGACTTGCCTCTATATTTTGCCATGTGTCTATCAAGGGACTTTACCTGAAAGATTAGAATATATTTATCAGCTAATTGGAACTATTTAATATTAAATACAAGGCATGGTACTAAGGTAAAAATACATTTTGAACCTATTAAAATATTTCATTTAGATCCATATATGCCAAGTATGGTGAACACTAATTATTTTATCTTAGACAAGGTACTAGAAAATAATAAGGTGGAAACTGAGTCACCTCTAGATGAAATTCTAGATTACTTCCTTAATGAATGGGCCTCATATTTGCATGAGAAGTATCCAAAAAAATTAATTAAACAATAATTAATTATTTTTTATTACCTTCATGAAAATAATACACCAATTCCATCATTGATAAAAGATGATCAACCTAGTAATGGCCTATGGCAACTATACTTTGATGGATCCATAGACAAACATGGCATTGAGGATCAAATGATGTTAATTTATCAAGACAATTAGATTTATTTATATTCTCTCATGTTTTATTTTGGTTTTTTTAATAATATTTCTTAATATGAAGCACTATTTCATGGCTTGTAATGGGAAAGAAATATGAAGGTTAGTACCTTACAAGTCTTTGGTGATAGTGAATTGGTAGTTCACCAAGTAAGAGGACTTAATATATGGAAGAACCCAATGCTTATTTCCTATAATCATAGAGTATAGGACTTGATTGAAGACCTTAAAGCTTTTAATATTTATTCCATATCAATAAATAAGAACAAGCATACATATAGGTTGGGTACTATTGGATCACAATTCAATATCCTAGATGACATAAAGAATGAAAAGGTTTAATTCCACATTAAGCTGATTGTAAGGCCTTCTATCCTAGAAAACCATGATAACTGGAAAGTATTCAAAGATGATAATAAAATTATCAAGTTCTTGAAAGAGGAAGTTTAATTATTCTCAAGGAACCAAGACAAAAACTTGCAACAGTATGATGACCAAATTGTGTAGCTGAAGACAAATAAGTTTCCTAAAGGGTTGGTCACCCTTGAAAACATATTCAACAAAAATGATGAGTTAATAAAAGAAAAGTTTTCTTTTTAAACCAAGTAATAACACTATATAACTATTAATATTTAAATTGGTATGTGCTTAAATTTGGTTAACTTTTTTACATCTTCAAAGAAGGAAACTTTTATTGAGTTATGTTCAAGTTTTTTAGATGTATTTGCATGGTAGTATAGTGACCTTAAAGGATTTGATCCAACTCTACCTCGACATACCATTGAGTTAAATAATGAGACTAGGCCATTCATATAAAGAAAGAGACCTATTAACGTAAATCTTAAACCTTTGATGAGAGTGGCTCTTGATAAGCTCATTGAGTCATCTATAATATTTCCAATTAAGCACTAAACTTGGTGGCAAACCTTATATTAGTACAGAAAAAGAAAGGTGAAATAATACTGTGTTGACTTTCATGACTTTAAAAAGGATTATCTTAAAGACCACCATCCATTACCATCAATGGAGAAAACTTTATAGTTGGTTGTAGGTTTAAAAAGGTTCTCCTTGTTGGATGGCTATAGTGGTTATAACTAGATTTTGGTCAAAGAAGAAGACTAGTTCAAAATAACCTTCACCAAAAAGTTGAGGACATTTTATACAAAAAATGCCTTTTGGTTTATCTAATGTTAGAGAAACTTTTCAGAAATCTATGACCATCGAATTGTAAGGTCTCCTTAACAATTTTGTACTTGTTTATTTGGATGTTATATAAGTGTTCTCCAATAGTACATATGAGCATATGATTCATCTTAGATGAGTGTTTGAAAGGTGAAAATAATTTGGGGTGTCTTTGAATCCCAAAATGTGTGTTTTCTATATTCATGAAGTTGGGATTATTGTACATGTAATTTATAAACATGGTACAAGCATAGATATTGATAGGATAGACTCAATTATTGCACTTTCCTTACCTAAACACAAGAAAGCCTTGTAAAGATTCTTAGGAAAAATCAATTTCATAAGAAGATATATTTTAGAGTTTGGTACTTTAGCTAAGTAACTCAAAACCATTATAAGTAAGGGTTAGAGTTTTAGTTAGTCCAAAGGAGAAATAAGCTTTAAAGAGATCAAGAAAGCTATATCCAGTGCTTCTACACTCCTGAACCCTAACTTCACAAAGGATTTTTTTGCATACCTATGCTAACATTGATGCTATTTCAAATATCCTTATGTAACATAATCAAGAAAATTTAGACAAACCAATATCCTTCTTCATTCAAGGATTATAATAATAGGAAATAAGGTATTATTTTAGTTATAAGGTACCTTAAAAACTTTAGTTACTTATTGTCGAATAATAAGATACATTTGATGGTTGCTCATCCAAGTGTTAAGGATTTCCTCTTGAATAAGGATAAAAATGATAAAAGAGATGGTTGGATAACTAAGTTCATGGAATATTATGTTTAGATCAAGGTCATAAAGCCAGTTAAATGAAAATGACTTTGTGAATATCTATCCCAAGATTTGAAAGAGGACAATGGGGTGGTTATGGTCTTAAATGATGAAGAAGTTGCAACTAATAAGATCTCATATTATAGTTGGTTATAATATATGGTAAGATACTCAAAATATTTTTTTTATAATTCTCATATGACCCATTTAAAGAGGATATATTTTAGATTGTATTCAATTCCTTTTCTTCTTGTTGACAATGTGTTGTTTAAAAAGGATATCAATGGCATGTTACTAAGGTGCATAGAGTTAGGTCAGATATAGAGATTCCTTGAGAAGTTACATGATGGATATTGTGAATGGAATTATTTAGTAAGGATCACATCTCAAAATATCATGAGAGTTGTGTAATAATGGCCAAGTATATTTGGTGACTGTCATGCATAGACTATGAAAAATAGATAAAGTGTTATGTTTGTTGGAAAGGTTAAGCTTACAGCCTTACATATCCAAATAATTTTATTGAATAAACCCTTTGAAAAATATGGATTATATTTTTTTGGTCTTATTAACCCCCCTTAAATCTCAAGACATAAGTAGATCCTAATTACCACATATTATTTTACTAGATGGACATGAGTGGCATTAAATGAAGCCAATGAAACCAATGTTTTAGAATTCTATGAAGGTTTGACTACTAGATTTTGGGTCTAATAAGCTATTATTTATGACAATTATATGGATATTTTTGGGTCTAAGATCATCTAGTGGGTAGTTTTACATAGTTTTTTTCTCCATACCTCATCAAACTATCATCCACAAGGCAATGGCCTTGCTGAGTCCACTAACAAGAATTTGTTGAAGATTATCAAGAGGATTGTTTAAGACGATCAGAGGTCATGGAATCTAAAATTAAAGTTAGCTCTATCGGATGATAAGATCACCTATAAAAGGTCAATATCCAATTATCCATACAAACTAGTATATGTTAAGGAAGAAATAATGCATATTTCTCTTGAATTTCCTACTTTGGAATTAATGCATCAACTTGAGATTTTGTAAAATGAGCTAAAGGAAATTAGATATGCTAATCTCATATAGATATAAGAGACCATAGATCAATCCATTTTGGCTATAGAGGTGTATCAAATAATGGTAAAGAGACCTTTTAACAAATGAGCTTCTTCAATAAGTTCTCAAGAAGGATATTTGGTCCTCAAGTGGGATGAGGATAGAGATAAGCTAGGAAGGCACACAAAATTTAACTCTCTTAGAGTGGTATATACATAGTCTCCAACTGTAAATATCATAATGTTTTCCAACTCACAAAGATCAATGGTGAATATCTTCCTATCCCAATCAATGGGATACATATTAAGCACTGTTATTAAAGAAGCTAAGTTCCTTGTACATAGTTAGTTTATCTTGATTTTTTAACTAAGTATTTTTATAACACATTAGTTTCTCTTTATTTTGTCCCAAATAACTTATTTGTTTGCATAGTTGTTTAATAGATTATTTTCCTTTACTTTATTTAGTTAGTTACCCTTTCAACTTTGTTTCTTTCCATATTTGTTGGAATTCTTTGTCTTTACAAGTCAATAGGATGTCTTGCAATCACTATAAATGGTCTATGTATCATGTATAGGGTTAAATAGTCATATAGATGGTATGGGTTCTAAATCTTAACATGCATGCTACCCAAACAAGTCACCAAATATGTTGACCAAATTTGGTGCACGTAAAGATATTTTGCCTAGAAATGGTTTGAGTAGATGAACAAATATTCTAGATGGAATGAGTGGTCCAAATATCTAATATTGAAAATAAAGATTTTTAAATAGTTTAAGTTATATTAAGGTGAAATTTGTTGATATTTTAGGAATAAGTTTGAAATCAGGTCTTCATAGTGTCTGAGTAGTCAAGACCATCGTTGGAGCTTGTAAGGATCAAGTAGAAGCTTAAGCACAAGTTTGAAGAACTACTATTACCAAGACATCATCTAGGAATAAATGGACCAGCTCACTTTTATATTCTATAAATGGACCTTAAAAGGCATTATTATCCAAAATATTATAGCACCACATTATTATTCATCCCAAGATCACATCTTGTAAATTTCATGTCCACGTGAGCTTGTAAGCCTAAGTTATGGAGATTAAAGTTGGAGACTGTAGAGCAAGAAATCCCCACAAATGTCAAATTTAAGATTTGTAAAGTAACCATTTGGGTTCAAAATTCTATAAAAGGTTTAAAGTTGATAAAAATATAATGGTCTGTGTGAGCTTGCATACTGAAAACATAGATCAATAGTTCATGGTTCGGTTAAACAAGTCAACATTTATGTGGGTTAAAAGCCTTGAAAGAGCTATAAGTTGAACGTGATGTAATGGTCTTAATTCATCAAAAAGAGATCTAATGGCATGAGTTTACTAAAAAAAAGTGGTCCCAATGATATTTATGATATACATGCATTTGTATATATATATATATCTAAGGGTGTGAGAAGAGTCAATAAGTTGGCATATCTTCAGGACCAATAAGAACAAAGATAATTGGGCATAGTGTAAATGGTCTGAGTTGGGAATTAACAAAAATAAACAAATACAAAGAGATTACATTCAAGTTTGATGAATCAATTCTTAACTGAGGTGATCAAAATATTAAAGATATATATCACTATTATATCTCGATTAATATTATATGCAATCATGAAATCAAGATGTTTAAGGATAATGATCCTTCACCATTAAAATTAAATAGACATCTAGTCAATAATTTATAACTTGTCAACCTTGTTGCAGGGTCATTCCATTAACATGATCATTGTGTTTAGATAGAGGATCCTTGTATACAATAGCTTCTTGGCTCTCATAGGTTTTAGATTCAAAATATGTCTCTTATGGCCTAATACAGAGATATAATATAGACTAGTGATTGTGAAGCAAGGTCAAGTATTTTTCAAGTCTCCATGGATATTATGAATATGTGAAAACTAATAATTGGATTGGTTATCACCTATAATAGACCTATGTTTAATATTGTATCAAATATAGATGTAAACAAGATCATGGAGAGGTGTCTCACCTATCATTAGGGTCATATTTTTGATAAATAGGTACCAATGATTGCCCAAAACAAATGTGGCATAATTCTATCAATTCCAAGACTTGGTCCTCACCAGCACATTAGATATATAATGACATGGATTTCTATGAAGGACACTAGGTGGATGGATAAAGACAATTAGAATTTAATTATTGTATATAATTTATTATTTATTGATAAGGTCATGAGTCAATATCCTCAAACTTGTGCTAATACATCATAGTTCCCTCTCTCTCTTCCTTTTCTCTATATATGTTCCAAATTTTACCGCATGTTAAAATATCTAAAAATTTTAGACAAGAAATCTCTAACATTTTTAGAAAAAAAAATTTAATGCATTTTGACTTGCTTAGGATATGCCAAAATTTGTATTGTAACACCTTTTGATGTAATAAAGAATGAATTCCATCATTTTGCAAGCTAGATTGAAGTGTGTCCTATGAATTTATGTATTGTAGTTAAGTGAATGTATGTTCCATGTCTATGTATAAGTTTTCTCACCTTCATGAAATGCTTGGTAGCTCTCATAGGTCATTATAAGTGCAACTTATAGTTTGTTATTTATCTTGAAAGTGGATGTATGCCCTCTCATGCTAGTTTGATAATTGGTTCATGTCTGATTATGAAATACTCATGTGGGAATGATCTTATTTGGTCTTTAATGTGTCTCATAGTGTGTCTTATAGAAATTATAAGTGTTTTAATTACTAGTGCATGACCCCATTTTTCATGATTTCATATATTATTGTATCTCTCTCTCTCTCTCTCTTTTGCAAAAAAGTTTCAGATTAGGTCTAGTTTAGGTGATAGATCCAGAAGGAAGTTGGCCTTCTCCAGAGGTATAACCCAATTTTAAGTGACCCATAGCTTAGGGTCAATCCCATGTTAGACTAAATTTATGTAAGAAGACTTGAATAATCCCCTTATTCAGCTAGGGTGTAACCTAAGACACTAATAGTCCTTATATTTGAATATGTGCAACTTTGAATACAATTGGGAGACTATATGTGTCCCATCAGGTGATCATTCTCTTAGGTTGGGGATCTTTATGGTAAAAATCAAGGCATCCAGGAGGTATGACATCATGTAGAATTGGTTTATATTTTTCTTCTTGAATGCAAAGATCTAACTACTCAAAAAAGTGCTGATCACTTCACCAAGGGGAGGGGTGAGTTATTTATCAACCATAAAATAGACTAAGGGAACCCAAATCTTTTCCACATATATGTTGGTTACATTTCCACATACCCTATTCATCAAAGTAATGATCATTCTTATCCTAGTTCTGAACTGACTAATGGGAATGTTGTCATTAAAATTTGAAAACACTTGATTTCTAGAATATAACCATAGGGCAAGGATGGTCTTCAAGTCATTTTCCTTATCCAAATTATTGATTGTACTTATGTCTATTTGTGGATTAGGGAATTTGTAATATTTTTCAAAAGCTACGACATAGATATAAGCTATATTTATGAGAGTATGTTGATTTATTAACATTCCCTTATCAATTTTACCATCTCTAAAATATGAGAGAACACATCTATAAAATATAGTACTTCAAGTTTTACTGTGGCATAATGGAGACCTATCATCTAAAGGGAAACTATGTCATAGAAGAGCCTTATTGCTGACACATTATTTTCCTTTTCTCTTATGATGTACTATTGGTTATTAATGGTCTATAATAATCTCAACCAATTATTTTCCCTAGTATTCAAAATTATGGCATCGAATTACATATCCTTGAAAACTCATCCTTCTACATCCAAGGTCAAATAGAGCTCTACATCTTCTTTGGAGACACTTTTACGGGATACCATGGCTGTAAGTATCTCTAAATTTATTTTGAGTGGTCTAAAATTCAATTTTGTATCAAAAATCCTTCCTTAAAAAATAATCCAATCTTTTTGCCTTGATTATGATAATCGCTGGGTCAAACTAGGGCTTTCAAAAGTGCTAGGTTTTTTTTAATGTCCCTTACAATACTTTAATGGTGATGGTTGTTTAAACTTATTCAAATTTCATGAATTAGATTGTGATTATATTTTTGAATTTATACATTTACATTTCTTAGGTTTAAAATTCTCTAACTTGGCACATCAAGCTTATGTTGATCCAATGTGGCATCATCATGGCATCCTACCCATTAATATTTTAAAATGTAACCGTTATCTTTTGAAAATTCCCACTTGATCTCGCACCATTGGATCATCCATACATGGATCAATGTGGGACATTGACATTTATCTAATAACTTAAATTACATTGTCTAATCACTACATTTATTATAGTTGTGATGCTTGTTACTTCTGTATTCACCCAAACTTTTCAATGTTTACTATTCACCTTTGATCTTGATTACATAGAAAAATAATGGTCTATTGATCTTGATCTAATTAATTATTCCTCTTTCTCAATAGATCATTGATAAAAATGTGTATGCTACATCACATACCATCAATCTTTGAGAAATTCTTGAGCTTTAACTCATGGACCACATGTATGCCACATGTCATCTCTATGTTTGTCCTTGACTTTTCAACATTGGCTAAACTCTATCTAATAATCTTCATATGATAAAATATGGGCCATTAGATCTTGATCCACAAGTTTAAATACCATTGGCTACTCAGTGTTCTTTGTCTATGAGTGTGACACTTGTCACCTTCTCATTTATCTTGGGGGTTCGTTGATGTCTTGATCCAATACACATAATTGGATCAATTCTACCTGAGAAAATGCATGTCATTGATCCTTGGAAGATGTTTGAGATTTAATTTAAGGTTAGGATCCTTGAATTTAATCTTTCATCATTAGATCTTGATTATCTTAGTAAACATGGACCATTGATCTTGAAAATAAAAATGATGTTTAAGTCAGTGTTCGGGGAACATAAAATTTAAGCTAAAGTATTAGGCTAATGTTTTCATTTGTATTAATAAATATGAATAAATATTTAGAATAAAGTCTTAAGATATGTTTTAAAACATGTTAAAGATGAACCCATGAAATAAATGACCTAGCTTAAGGTTTGTATTAATAAATATGATAAACCTTAGGGTAAATCTTTAGGCTAAGATTTATAAAAAAGGGACCATGCACTCGTTAGACCATGACAATAATAAAATAGACCAGTGGGTCCAGGGATATAGAGGGACCAAGCATAATATTTTTTTCCTAAGGTTTGGTCATGTTGAAAAATATGACTAAGCCTTAGGATAAAAATTGAACTAAGACTAGGGCATAAATGAAACTTTCCCACACAAAATGTTCCTACCAAATTTGAATTTAATTGTAAAGACATGAGATAGGGTAATTAGAGTTAGGGGTTTAAGTTGATCAAACATGAATTTAACTTTATTTCAATAAAATAAAAGCTATTAAAATATAAAATCATTATTAAATCATAAAACCTAGAGATTGATTATTTCAAATGGACTTGATTACAGTTATAACCTAAAACATAAAGATCAAATGTTAGGAAATTTAGAAGGGGTTAAACCATGATCATCTGACAACATGTTCATTAATCCAAATTAGAGTTGTGAAAAATGTGAAAACATGCTATATATATTCTAATTAAGTGAATTTTCAATTTAGGGTACAAATTTTAAATTTTTGACACAAGGGTCTTCATTTTTTAGAAATGTGGGTATGTTGACCTCAACATAGTGTTGAATCATGCATTAGATGAAAAGAGACCTTATAAGGTTTATAATTCTTAATATTATTTATAAATGAGGTAATTAAGTAATTTCTATTTCATTTATGTGTTATAAGAGATTAAGTGCTCAAAACATTATAGGGGGTTTTATCAAACACCAACCTTTGTGGTGCCACATGAGGGGACTAAAAATGCACACACACACACACACACACACACACACACACACACACACACACACACACACACACACACACACACACACACACACACACACACACACACACACACACACACACACACACACACACAAAAACACGTGTATGTGTGTGTGTATGCATGCATGCATGCATGTATGTATGTATTTATGTATGTATGTATGTATGTATGTATGTACGTATAATTAGATAAGGAGTATGAAAATTTTGGTGGCAATCCCAATTGGTCTCCTTACTATGGTAAAAGTCTTAGTTTAAAGTAAGTATGGTTAAATGAATGATTAGGATTTATTTTGTTAACTTCTGAGTTAAAAGGACTTGAGGGAAGTTTCATGGTGAATTTATTGAAACCCATAATTATTCTACTCAATGAAATTATTTATTATTGTTCAATCCATTTTTGGGATGTTATTGAATGCTACAATGAGTTTAGATGAAAAAAATGCAATAGTGGAAGGAGGGGGCTGTCATGGATTCATTGACCATACAAGGAAACATGTTGAAAGATTAAATAAAACATGGAGATAATGTTGGTGAATCAAAGGGATAAAAGCCACAATGTTTTGGTAATAAATACAAAATTGGAAAACATTGACATGCAAGTAATTGAAACTCTATGTGAGATAGAAATAAGGGTAAATAAGGTCTACGTTTTTGTTTTTCGAAACAAAATTTTTAGATCTTAAAGAGACTATTATTTTTACATAGGTTGCCTCCTTTTATAATAAAAATTGTTTGTGAGACCTTTACTATTTCTTAAAACTAGGTTGAAATTTAGAATTAAGCACTCAGTTGGGTTTAGAAATTGGTAGAGTGACTTACTTTGATCATGGTTTCAAATGAATTTTTTTGGTAAAGATAACCTAATAGTTTAAATTTCATATTTTAAAAGTTTTATTTTTAATGAACCCAAAATGTAGGGTTCTGGCTCTTTTTTGTGGATGGGTTAGGAGGTTAAAAATTTTGTCCTTATTTTGTAAAATTTATCCATACTTGTGGATCTAAATGAACCATAGTATTTATAACTTGAGTAGAGTAACATATAAATTTTATTAAAAGGTATTTATTTATTTTTTAACTTGTTTAAATATAACTGTGTGTACTAGTCTATAAAACATATAGCTAAGTATCATAGATTATAGATATATCCAAATTATGGAGAGTATGAATTGGTTTTTACTGAGCATTTTAAATGAGTTTAGATCAAATATTTAGACTATTTTATGGAGTCTATTTACTTTTGTGGTTTTATATTCTCAAGACTAAAATGGGTTGTAAATTAATTTCAAGATATTGAGTTTCTATTAGTAATTATTGTACCATGATTTGCATATACATTAAGCTAAGTTTTGTAGTATATATAAGAATTAATAGGAATTTCAAATGGTGATAGTTATTGATAAGGTTTTATTTACTCTTAAATGAATACATATATCACTTATAATGATTTTTTTATTGTATCTTCTTTATGGATTGACTAAAAAATTACATACATGTTTGTATCTACTCATTAATTTAAGGGATGAGTCTAGATGTGTGGTGGTTGAAGTGATTGAATAGCAGTTTGATGCATATGAAACTATATGAAACTCATGTTTACTTATCATGGGACAATTAAGTATGATTATTTCTATAATAACTATTTTAAATTATGAGTGGAAAATATGGTGAATATTCTTAAGTATTAGTACAGATACTAAATTTAGTTATGGGATTAATATGGATCTAATTCAAAATTAAAATAACTCTTATAAACCTAGGGGTGGAGTTCAAACCCCACCCATAGGTTTGTAAGAGGCAAACACATAAATAATGAGATTCACATATCATTTTTTTATGATTATAAGAATAACTTCATTTTACATGTCATTCAATGTGATATTTGAGTTTATTATTCTTGTATGAATATCCATTGAAAATGTCTATGGTTTGTGTTAAATATAATGATATTAGTATAAAAATAGTTTTAGTTAAGTTATTAGTAGGCATTAATGTTTGAATTTATTATGTAGTAGAATAACAATGATGAAAAGGAAATAGTAAAATTTAAATATTATTTTATAGATACATGTTAGTATCATTAATAAGGAAGTTATTTTAGTAAAAAATGTATGAAGTCAATGAAAAGTGTGATAAGTTTGTATGTTATGACACATGTTTATTTAATACTGGGTTATTAGACTATTATGAAACTTGTATACATTATTATGGGTTATTATATTCATATATAGTTATCCACTTTGCTAAGGAATGCTAAGCTATAGATAGGGAGTCCAATTATAGACACCCAACACTGATT
>JARHVA010005159.1:1040000-1155000 GCA_037957365.1 Torreya grandis
TTTCAATTAATTATTAGTGTTTCACATCAAGATTTTATAGAGCTTATGTATAAATTTTATTGATAAGTTTTTGTTTAAGGTATTGATATAGGTTTGAATGTGTTTAAATTTAAATATGTGTAGGTTAGTAGTCCATAATATGTTTTCTTACCTAGGCTACATTCTTTTATTATATTTTAAAATAAGGATCCATTTTTCATTTTTTTACTCAATTGTATAAATGTTTAACCCTAAATTGATATCTAGATTGGAGTTATCTAAGGTTAAAGGGTTACAGATATCCAAGGGAAAAAGGATGATAAACTATCTCTAAAGCATGACACTTTGATGTTAAACTTAGATAAACATATAGTAAATGTATTCCAATGAGATAGGATGAAAATAATAAGTATAAATATGTTAAATATAGAAATGACAAAGAATTAATGTACTTAACTAGTTCTGATGCTAATGCAATTCTAGATTTGGATGATTTTGGAATAGTCACCAGATTTTGGGTTGAGTGCCTCTAGAGCTATAGACACTAGATTTAACCTAGGATGGTTATGTTGAAACTATTATCTAAACCAAATATTATTTTCCTATACAAAATAATTATTCTAAAATGTTATAACCACCGAGATGCTTCTGAGTTTATCTTCACTTTGGTGTATTCAAATCTTGGTCATGGACAATCACTCCTCATAAATTTTTAAAAATTCAATTTGTTCATCTTCATAATGAACCTAGGAAAAAATAGGTTAGTGGGTACATAGTTTCAAGTTAACCCCAAAGATAGCTTTGTAAATGAGTGTTGCCTACATAGCCAATAATTTGAAGAGGTGTTAGATTGTTGTAGTTCTCACCTATGTGTTGTCTTGTGTTTGAATCATGCAATATGTCCAAAATAAGTAAAATAATGACTTATATTATAACTTATAATATATAAATCATGGGATTATATTTTATTATTTCATAAATGTTTGTGTTATCCCTATGAATAATGTGAGAATGGGAGAAAATAGTGAAACTTTGCTTTATTAAGTGCTAAATTGAATGCTTTGATAAGTTTATTTGGTCTTTTCTAGGTGAAGAATCAATGAGGGTTGATATTTTATTTATATAAATCTATTTGGATAAATAAATCACATTAAATAACTTACTTTGATCATTAGGATAAGTTTTGTTTTTTAAATTAGGTGACTTTAGGGTACCAGACAAACACCTATGCCAATGTAGGTATCTCTCCTTGATGCTAGTGTTTAGGGAGTAGTAAATTATTTATAAAATTATAAATTTCATAGGTTTAATATAAGTAGGTTTTAAGCATTATGGGTAAGGTAAAATGTCTAGGTCATAAACATAAGACTAGTTAGAATGAGATATAGGCCATGGGGCATAAGATAAAGCAGATGTAAGATTTCAGCAAGCAAGAAAGGTCAATAAATGAGAGTAATATCCAAGGTTTAATTTTTCCAAGTGTAAAAGACTGACGTGTTATATAATATATAAAATATTTTCTAAAATTTATACCCTTTAATCTAGTAATGGTATTACTAGTTTAAAGGAAATGAATGTGTACATAGGTATGTATAGCACACCTTATCTTTACATGACCCCAACTTGAGTGATTTGGAGGTGAATAAAATATAAACAATATAATTTTATTGTAAATAATAGTTACATATAATATGTAATTTAATGTAACTTGAATGATTGAAATTGAAAGAGCAAGGTTTAGGAGTTAACATGTCTATTGATGTAATCACCTTGCCTATTGACAAGTTAAATTTTAATGATAGATGAGATTATAATAAATATATAATTTTCATATATATAAGGTGATAGAGAGAGAGAGAGATAGAGGTATTATAAGGCACATGACCCCAACCTTTGAGAAAAGTGAGTTTCCTCCTGACAATTGAGATTAAATAAATTGTGAAACCAAATGATACTTATAGCATGGTGAATATGAGTGATAAAAGTTAACCCATATTATAAAATTTGTAATTTTTGATCATATAATAAAGTGCAACCTAAATTTCTTGGCAATATTAAGTGATTTAATCACCTTAATCATACCAAAAGTGAATTAAATATTATAATAGACTAGCTCAATATAATCGATAAAAGTACATCCTAGTAGGTGATGGTAGTACCTGAGAGTGTTTAGAAATATAAAATTCATTTGGATTTTGTAATATTAAGTGCACATTGCATATAATATGCACCTTAGATATGTCTGATGATGAAACTATGTATAAAAATGTTACCAATGTATAAAGTTATGCAAAAATTATGAATATGAATCATATAACTATGTTTTTTGGACATTTTCAAAATAGTGTATGGATAACATGATTCTAAATCATTCCCCCACTATATATATATATATATATATATATATATATACTAAAATAAGTACCAATTTGGAGGACATGTTTATAGAACATGCCCCCACTATAATCTAGAGAAGTTGAATATTGAATAAATGTCGATAACATGATTTCAATTCATTCCCCCACTAAATATAAAACTTCTAATGTGTGGAAGCCATGCTTATATGACATTCCCCCACTAAATCTGAAAATTATGTAAAATATGAATAAGTGTGGAAAACATGCTTCAAAATCATGCCCCACTAGATTTGGGTGTGCCAAATATTAAATAATTATGGATAAAATGTTTAAAAATCATTAACCCACTCATATTCCCAAATTTGAGGTGATAAAATAATATAAACTAGTAGTTACCTCACTTGAAAATGATAAGTCAATTGAATAATTTGTGAATGTAACCATGTAGCATATATAAGGAACATGCCTAGGTAAATTTAGCTTTAAATCACATAAAAAAATGTGATCACATGAAGGTATTAGATGCATGATAAATATCATGAAAATATTGAGATAATAATATTACAAGATAAACAAGAGAATAAAGCACATAGACAAGTACTCAAAACCAAGTCAAAAGGTAATGGTCCATAAAGACTACAAATAAGGCACATATTTAAATTGTACACAATCTAAGGGACATGAATTAATCAAATGTCCATATAATCAAGTATGACATATTAAATTTTATATAAAACAAATAATGACATGTTAAAAATGTCAAAGAAAGCATATATAGGCATAGAATCTGTAAACAAAGGATTATATTAAAATGCTTGAACAAACTAGACAATAGTAAGGCAAGACACTCAAGGAAGTGAATAAAATAAATCATAAGAAACCAATATAAAAATATCATAATATCCCATGGATCAAAAGTGTTAGCAAAAGTCTTCAAGTGTAAAAAATATCAAGTATCCCTTGTAATATAAATTCATTGATAGAGGCATGTGTAAATACATATATGAAATTAAAACATGATAATGTAGAGTGAAAATGGAATGATATAACCTATAAGTATTGTGATCATATAGGTGCATGCACATAATATCCATATGAGATGAGTATAAGAAATACCCAACATCCTAAATAGGAATACATCATGTATCTATGTATACCTTTATCACACTCAATTAGAAGCATGCCACACATATGTATGTAGGACTAAATTTTATTCCATCTAGTAACATGAAACTGACACATAGATTCCAATAATCTAATAGAGTATGCATTTACATATTTTTTTTTGGATTTTTGAATGTTTTTGGTTTTTTAGTTTTTCTTAGAATATGTAAAGAGTAATATCTTATGATCTCATATAAAGGGTGGTCATAAATATCTCCCCATTGTGAACCTAGATTAATAAGATAGTGATATTACTGAAGAACATGTATAGATGCAATATATGTTACTATTTTATTTTTAATGATATGTAAATGTAAAATAAGACTCTAACATATTAAAAAAATAGTAGGACTAATAGGAGTAGGTTTTTTTGTAACACATCATTGATTGATTTATGGTTTGTTTGAAATAACAGTAATAGGAACATGTGTTGGTGATATAAATATCTAAACATGGTGCATAGTAGATGAAGATTCCTTGGGATCTAATATATGTCTTTGATGTAATGGTATCTTAGTCATAGACCTCCTAGTAAAGGGCATTACATGTTTCTTACCATTTTTTAGTGGAGTAGCCTTAGTAGCTTTGATAGTTATATGTTTAGGTATAAATTTTTATTGTTCAAGAGGATACTCATATGGGATTATGTAAATTTTAATTACTCTATTAACATGAATTTATTTAACACACCCATGCATTATATAAGGTATCAATTGAAAGTGTATATATCCAATATCTTCCCAATAACATATCAAATATGTCTATGAAAGGTATAACTAAAAAGGTAGTAACCACATGTGTGGAACCAACTTGTAAAGGTAGGTCAATCTCACCAAGAACCTTCTAGGATGTCCCATCAAATGATCTAATTGATATAGTATAAGTATTTTAATCATTATGATTATAACCCAAGTGAGTGACTAATGTCATGGTGAAAAATTTATTTATTTCAGAATTATCAATCAAAACACTACATGTAGGGTTTTTTTATCAAGATATGATTGAATGAACAAATAATGAAGATCAAAGTTATCATCCTTAATCTCAATTTCAATATAAGGCTTATGAAACATATGAGATTAATTTCTTGTATAAGCACCAATAATCCAATCAAAATGGTTTCCCATAATGTGATGGAGGACGATGTGAATTATGTGCCATTTGCACTTTTGGTTGCTTATTGTAATGGATTTCTAAAGGATTGTTAAATATTTTCTATTTCTAGTGATCACCAAGTTGTGAACCTAATTTCTTGGGAGGATCATCAAATGTATATTTTGGTCATCAATAAGGTATTCGATCTTATGCTTTAAGGTAAAACATTTCTTCATAGAATATTCTAGTTCTTAGTGATAATCATAATAGGCATTCGTATCATATGATTTGCGTAGAGGTATTTAAATATAAACATATATATAATGAATAAGAGATATAATATACTATATTATCCATGGGATTAATGAAGTGGGAGACTCAAGAAAGCATGTAAAATTTATCTTTGGGGAATTATTTAGTAGAAGTTAATTAGGCAACTATGAAACTATATTAACCATGGTTGTTGCTTCTTTTTCAGGATCAAGAGGTCTTACTTTATAAATTAATTTAATTATAAATTTCGAATTGGATGTACATTTAGGTGGTGTCTTTTATACATATTTGAGATTATTTAATTAAATAAACTACATTTCATGATCCCCAATAACAAGACATAAGTTATCAAAAGATTTGAAATTATTAAAAAAAATGGATTCATGTAATGGAGCAAACAAACTTTGATTGAATATGTATTTCAACTCCTTATCTGTCATCATATTAGTTATTTCAACTAGATTTGTATTTTACCTAAAGACATATTCATTGATAGGTTCGTTTGTTATTTATTTGATTTTGACAATTAGAGCATATGCAACCTTTTCAAAAATATTAATCGAAAAGCGTGTTAAAAATTGATCTTCAAAAAGTCTAAATTGCTTCTTAAATTGGAGAGGTAAATCATATAACCACTTAAAAGTATAGTCCTTGAGGTTTATTGGGAATAATTTGGTCAAAATTTTATCATTATAGGCATAATCAATTCATGTTGCATAAGATGATCAAATATGTTTTTTAGGATCACCCTTGTCATCATATAATGTGAACTTATGTGTAATCAAACTAATTGGAAAATGATGCAAAGATATATCAAATACAAGAGGGATATGAAACACATATTTAAAATCAATAGCATGAGGAGACTTTAAATAATTTTGTTTAATGTTTGTAACCTTGTCCTCCAAGGTATTTATAACTTGAAGGAGTGTTTGAACTATAGACCTATTGGGATTTAGATTAGCATGTTGAGTAGCCTTAGTTTAATCATGTTTACTTATTTCATCTCTTGTAACATACAAAAATACATCCATTAATCTCTTGTTATTATTGATATGAATAATCAAGGCTTCTTTATATTCTATTTGAAATTGGGTTTTTGGATTAACATTTTCCATTCCTTCTATAAATGAAAAATTTAATATTTGTAATAATGTATAATAATTTGGAAAAATAAACAAAACCCTAATTTTCCTAGGGTTTGTTGTTAAATATGAAGATCACCAAAAATTTAACCCTAAAATGATACTAGTATGGAGTTATCTAGGGTTAATGGGGTAGAAATATCTTAGGGAACAAGGATGATAAACTATCTCTAAAGTATGCCATTGGATGTTAAACTCAGATAAACATATATTGAATTTATAAAATTGAGATAGGTTAAAAATAGTAAGTACAACTATGATAATTATGGAAATGACAAATAATTAATGTACTTAGTTTTTTTTATGATAATTTCATTATATATTAAAAATAGGTAGAAAGAAAATTGGAAGATGATTATAGAATAGTCACCAAAATCTAGATTGAGTGCCTCTAGTGTTGTAGACACTAACATCAATGTAGGATGGTTACATTGATGCTACTATTTGAACCTAATCTAAGTGTCCCATAAAAAATACATATTAAAAAATGATACAATTACTTTGATGCTTCTAGGTTTATCTTTGAATTCACTCTAGTGTATTCAAATTTTAGTCATAGTTTTTTGCTCCTCATGAATTTGTAAAAACCCTGGTTCTTAATTTCATTATGACCCTATGGAAAATGAGTTAGTGATCACATAGTATCAATATAATACCAAATACCCCTCTATTAATGATTTTTTCTTGCATATAATATACTCTTAATAGGTCCTCATACTGATGTAGTCCTCCCCCATGTGTTGGATTGTGTGTGAATCATGTAATATATATAAAGTAAGTATAATAGTGACCTAGATTATAAATTGGAAAATATATCTCTTAAGCTACTCCTTCAGTACTTCATACCTATTTATGTGATATCCCTATGAATGATATAAAAATGAGAAAATAGATAAGCTCTAATTTATGGAGTGCTTGATTGAATGCTTTGATAAGTTGCCTTGGCATATGCTAGGTGAGGAATGAATAAGGGTTGGCCTTGTATTTATATCAATCCATTTAGATAAATAACTTACATTAAATAACTTAGGCTAACCATTAAGATACATTTAATCTGTAAATTAGATAACTTAGGGAATTATATCCTTGAATTAGATCAAGTCACCTACATCAACGTAGGTGTCTATTCAGTATGTTAGTGTTGAGGGAGTAAGAAAGCATGTACAAACTAAAGCATGTATAGGTGTAATATAAGTAGGTTTTAAGAATTTTATGCAATATATAATTTCTTGTTCATCAACATAATATTGGTTGAAGTAAGTGATAGGACAATGGGCACAAGATAAATCATATGAGATACTTCATAAAGTCAGAAAGGTCCAAAATAGACAGGCACAATAAAGGTTTGAGTTTGGCAAGTGCACAAGACTGATGTGCTATATAATCCATAAAATAGTGCTTATAATAGGCAAACAAAAAAAATATTTAAAATAATTTAAGAAGTGTGTTTCAAGTTAAAATTAAAAATTTAAATATCTTCCCATCTACTATAAGAGTCACAAAAGTGATTATAAGTCTAGAGTTATCTCCAAAAATGTGATCATAACCCTCAGGTTATCATTTTTCCCATAATTATAGTACTGACCTTAATTACAACTCATGTCTTGGGCTCACAATTTGTTGGGACATAAAATTAAGGGTGTAAACCTACCAATATCTAGGTGTGTCAAAAAAATTACATCACCATAAACTAAAGTTATAAAGAGGGCATTATGGAGCATAATGTAGGATTAAATTCATCCCAATCATTCTCTATGAAAATTATAGTAAAACCATTGGAACAACACATGAAAGCTCTATTAGACAAAGGTATAATAGTAAAGTTGAGCACAAAATATCAAGTTATTTCCACACTTATTTTTCAACAATAACCTATACCAATATAAATGGATCACCATTGTCTAATGGTAATTTCATTTAATATCCAAGGAGTTTGCACATAACTTACTAATGAATGTAAAGAAATAACTCCAAAAATATAGATTTGATGGTGAAAAAATAATAAAGGGTAAAATTTAATCTTTAAATTTTACCTTCATGCATTTAAATGTTAAACATAAATATGTTACATGTGGGATTTTGATGGTGAAATGAAAAAGAAGATCAAACTTGCAACTTGCTTAAGAGAGAAATGATTAGGCCTACAACCTAATTAATAAAAATTGTGATAAAAAATGAGTCTTATTAATTTTATATCTTCTAATACATTAATAATATGTTTTATCAACTCATTATGTCAATTTATATCTTTGTACACACTTTAAAATACATGAAAACATGAAAAAAGGGATCATAACTTTTCTAATTAGGCCTATAACTATGAATCTTCATTATATTATTTTTTAGATGATACAAAATATAAAAAACACTTTAATTAATTATAAAACATACTATTAAACCCTTATACAAAGTTTCAAAATTTTTGGCTACTTTATATTCATTTTAGAAAGATTTTAGTCTTCAAAAGCCTAGTTTAGGGTATTCAGGACTATACACATACTGAGATCTATAAATAAAGAGTAGTTTAAATTTTTAAACATATTTTTTAAATTTTGAAATACATTTTTTAAATTTATAAATTGAAAATTTTGGCCACATAATTATACTATTCTTTCATTAACTTAGACACTTTGAACAATCCCATAACATGATGAAAACAAACTTTCCTTGACTACAAAAGACCTTTATTGACTATAGAAACCTAAAGTTGTCTTCTTCAAGATAGTAACATGAAAAAAAATCTAAAAATTAAATTAATTTGGTTCAAAAAAATATTAAAAAAATAATTAAATTAATTTTAATATTGTAATTGAATCATGGTACTCAAAATACATTCATTCATTATTCTTGTTGTAATGTATTACACAGTCTAGTAAAAAATACTCTATTTTAGAGAAATTTCTATTTATTATATAAAAAAATATTGAATTTATTGTCTCTTTTTATTTTTTTCTTATCTTATCCCATTTAATCCTCTCCTTCTTGATCCTCTCCTCCATTCCAAACTCTTAAACCTTCTCAAAACTACCTAACCAACTAATTAACTCAACGTAAGACTTAATGCTTAAGTATGTTCAATAGAGTCCTATGAATTTTAGGAAATTTAAATTATTGTAAATAATTTATATAAAATTAATTTATCCATATATTAATTATATTGACAAAAACTAATATTTATAAGATGATAAAATCTCTTGAAACATCCAATACTAGTTTAAAAATCCAAATTTTTTGTTATGGTAGGAAAATGAAAAACAAGCTAAAATTATCATTAAAATGCAAAGATGAGAATTTAAAATATTAAAATAGATAATATATGAAAACTAACACACATCCAAGACCAAAAATTTAGAAACATAACAACTAAATACTAATGCTCTTGCGTCAAAATCCTTGAGTACAAAAGAATTCACAAGCTCCTGTTCATGAGATCTTCAATGGTGGCTCCATACTAAAGTATTTATGATAGATTAAACCAATAATAATATTAAAGTGTGTGATTCTTACACTTTAATACATATTTCAATTACTCCTTACCTATGGTTTTTTTTATAACTACTTTGTCAAAACTAACTTTTAACTCATTCATTTTTCCCTTAGGTAACTGTTATTCCCAATTAATGATCTACTCATTTACATATTCAAGTTATTCTCTTGTATCTTATATTACTCTATAAGGATATATTTATGATACATTCAAAAATTTTGAGATCTAAATATCATATGGGAGTTCTACTTCATAGACATTAATATAAATTTTTCTCAAGACATTACAATGTCCTATCTTCTTCAATTTGAGTTTATTTTAATAACCTTTAGGAAATATCTCCTTCCTAAGGTGTTCTAACACTAAGTCAACCACACTAAATTTCACTTTCTTCATTCTCTTACCATCATCTCCTTTGTACTTACTAGCACTCAACTCCAAATACTTCTTGACTTGATCATGTATCTCTTGCATGGATATAAAAAATCCTTCACCTTAAGAAATTTTATTCTATTGCTTATCCAAATATATAAGCTCATAAAAACCTCTTATATTTATTCCATAAACAATATGAAATGGTTTTAAACCTGTACTTATATTAGGTGAATCATTTATTTCAAATTTATCTTGAGCTCGCACCTAATCCCCTAGCTTTAGACTATCACTTACAAAACATCTTAGTATATTCCCTAACCTTTTATTGACAAGTTCAGTTTGACCATCATTTTTGGGATGGTAGGTTGATCTGAAACTGAATGTGGTTCCTAATTTATTCCAAAGTGTTCTGTATAAATGTCCAAAAAACTATGTATCCTCATCGAAAATAATGATTATAATAATTTTGTGTAACCTTACAACTTATTTAAAGAATAAATTAGCAACATATATAGCATCATTTGTCTTCTTACATGCTATGAAATTTTCCATTTTTGAAATCTATCAAAAATAATAAAGATGGAATCATTATCTCCTTGTGTCCTTCACAAACCTAATATAAAATCCACACTGATTACATCCCATGTTCTACTTGGAATAAGTAGTGGATGATATAAACCTGTAATTTGACTCTTTCCTTTGGCATGTTGATAAATCCTACATATTTCCATAAATTTCCTAACATTAACTTGCATTCTTGGCTTATAATAATATTCATTTAGTTGAGAAAAGGTCTTTGTTTATCCAAAATGTCCCACTAAGCTACCACTATGATTTTATTTTAGTTATTTTCATTTAATAGACCTTATAGGTATGCATAATTATTTGTCTTTGAATAAAAATCCTTGTTGTAGCATATTATCCATCCATGAGCTAATATCCATTCTTGTTGGACTTTGACAAGCCTTATATGCTTCCTTGAAATTTTTATCTTACTCATACAACTCCTTTAGTGACTCAAATCTCAAACTACTCACTTAAGACTCATGTATAATCATACTTATCCTACTTAATGCATCAACTACCATATTTGACTACCCACACTTATTCTTGATAAAAAAAATATAAAATTTGTAAGAATACTATTTGACATGTCTTTAAATCAACTTAGTTTAGATATTAATGAACTTTAAATTATGATTATTTTTATATATAAAAAACTCCTTAGGCAATAATTAGTGCCTTCACTTATTTAATGCTTAGATGATGAAAAATAATTTTTAATCAAAAGCTTAATAATTTTTATTAGCTTCATTTATATTTTCACTGAGTTAACCAATAGGCCTTTCTTCTTGGCTCAAAATAACTCAAATAACTAATCCATCATTATCACATTTAAATATAAAGAGGTTTTTAAATTTAGGTAATGCTAGGATAAGTTGCTCAGTTATCTTTTTCTTCAAAATTTTAAAAATATTCTTAGTTGATTCATTCCAGTGTAATTTATTCTTATCACCCTTTATAATTTTAACAATAGGTTCACAAATACTGCTAAAGTTTATAAAGAAATTTCTATAGAAACTAGTTAATCCATGAAAACTTCCTACATCAAAAACACTTCTACGAGTAGGCCACTCTAGTATTTATCTTACCTTTTCTTGGTCTTTTTAAAAACCATCTTTAGAAATGACAAATCTAAAATAAACCAAATTAGTTTACATGAAAGTACACTTATTGAGGTTAATCAGAATTTATCTACCTATATCTTGTTCAACAGCATCCTAAGATGATTCATGTGTTACTCATTTAATTGGATAAAGATCAAAATTTTATCCTATTAAAAAATAAAAATACTACTTGTAAATGTATTCGACACCTCATTCATTAGCCTCATGAAGGTACTAGGAGCATTAGTCAAACCAAATGGCATAAGTCACTCATTTAATCCCTAAAAATATATATTTGGGAAGTATTTTTATCTACTCAAACAATCCATTATATCATCCATTCTTTGCAAGGGAAACATGTACTTCATAGTTATCTTGTTAATGGCTCTAGATTCTATACACATTCTCCATTATCCACCTTTTTAGGAGTTAATATTGTTGGTACAACACATATACTAAGACTCCCTATAATCAAAACTTTATCTAAAAACTCATGTACTTTCATTTTAATCTTTTCATTTTCCTTAGGTATCATTATATAAGTTACATTGTTTAGAAAACTAGCTCTTAGAATTAGATCCATATGATGACTTATTCTCTTCATTAATGGTAAATAATTAGGAAAATCATCAACAACTATGTCCACATATTCATCCGATCAATTATTAATTTATAATGGAAAATTAGTCAACTTATTTGTTTTAATGGCTATCTTGGGCATGGAAACCAATGCAAAATCAATCTCTTCTTCTTTTATCATATGTAAAAATTATTTTACACCTACAATCAACACCTTAGTATTGTTTTCAGCTTCACTACCATATTTGAATGATGTCAAAATATGATTCTTACCATCCTTATACAATGTATAGATGTTACTGCTTCTATCATGTATATCCTTCCTATCAAACTATGAAGGTCAACCCAAAAATGCATTGAAAACATCCATATGCATAATGTTATAAATTACCTCATACTTATAGCTACGAATCTAAACATGAACCTTAGATTACTCATTGACTAGTTTATTATGCCCCTTTTGTATCCAAGATACTTTTTATAGTTTAAGATGTGTCAATAATTTTAACATTGTTTCTTGACCATTTCTTAATAAACCAAGTTATTTGTACTACACTACTAATGATAATTTTACAACACTTACCTTTGGATTTTCATGTAGTCCCAAATAAGGTCTTCCTTTGGATTGGTTATCTAACATGTTTATTTGGATTTAGTATTAATCTCTTCATCAATAAGTACTCCTACTTCATGTTCTTCCATATGTGATGGTGATCTTACACTTTCTTCATCATCTTAAATAACATGATTACTACCCTCCATTCTTGCATGACTTATTTATGGATTCTTAGGGAATTCACATGATTTATTATTATCATAATTATTACATTTGAAACATTTTCCCCAAAATCCTCTTCCTTTATGTCTTGTGTATGGTCTTCTTCCTTTATATGTGTATCCTCATCTTGTGGGTTTATCTTGACCTTGAGAGCTAATTATTTCTTCAATCTGAAACTATAACTAACTTATATCACCTTGTCATCCTCTATCTCTAAACTTTATTTGTCTTATTCCATAGTGTCGAGTGTGTTTTCTATCCAACTTCTCTACTTATTTGAGATAAAATTTATAATCCACTTCTACTAATTTTGGATAAAAAACTGATCTAATATTTAATATTAAAGTTCAAACCATTTATGTACCTTACTATTTTCTCAACATATTCTTCTACATGACCAAATATAATTGTAATATTCTATAATTATTTAGTGTAATACTTTACACTCATATAACTATGCTTCAAGTTTTGTATTTTATTGAAAAAATTTGTCTAGTAGTTTATACACATATATTTTGATTTGATTTTACCTACCATTTTAACCCATGACATGATATTTTTATTTCTTTTCTTTCTTTCTTCTTGAACACTATCCCACTAAAGCGATGCATGTCCCTTCAATATTGTATAAGAAAATTTGACCTTCTTGTCTTTAAAATATTCCTTAAAAATCAAAGTATTTATTCACTATAGGTATCCAATCCAAAAGTTCTTCAAAATTTGTATTACCTCCATAAATTATAACCTCCAATTTGAGTTTGGATCCTATTTTTTTGACTACTTTCAATAGTCCTCATTCGATTCTATTTTCCTCTTCTTATTTTGAAACCTGTTATTATGGTTCTTCGTCTCCTTCACTAACATCACTTGTCATAATTCATCTTCTTTGATAAATTTATATTACCTCCAAATTTTCTTTCAAGTTTCTTATCTCATCTAGAAAAACATCTATTGATTGTCTTCTTGGACCTCCTCTAGCACCACCTGTAGCTACTCTTGTAAGGGCCATTCTTACACTTTATTTAAATTTTATATTTAAAAAAATAATATTCACTCTTCTAAAATAAATATATTTCTCTTTATGTCACCTTGAATTACAACCAAACCCTAGTCATAACTTGTTTAAGAGAGAAATGATTAGGCCTAAAAAATTATTAAAATAAATTTGTGACTAATAAAGGACTATTATTTCTTTTATATCTTCTAATATATTCATAATATTTTGTCTCAACCCACTATGTCAATTTATAGGTTTGTCCACTCTTTAAAATATAAGGAAATATAAAAACATGGCTTGTAACTTTTGTAATAAGGAATAAAAACTAAGAATATTAAATATAACATTTTATATATGATATAAAATATTAAAAAAAATTTAATCACTTATAATAAATCATATTACACCCTCATAATTAATTTTAATTTTTTTGCTGGTTTTTTTAATTTAATAGGGATTTTATTCTTCAAAACCCTAGCTTACGGTATTTTGGATTGTACACAGGACATGAGCTATATGTAAAGATTAATTTAAATTTTGAGATCTATTTTTAAAATTTTTAAAATTACTAAACTTAATTATCTTATTAATTAATTCACTTCGACACTTTTAACAATCCCATAACATGACGAAAACAAACTTTTATTGACTATAAAAGAGCTTTCTTGATGGTAGAAACCTATAGTTATCTTATTCAAGATAGTAACATGCAATAAAACCTTAAAAATCAATTAATTTGGATAAAAAAACATAAATAACACATAATTAAATTCATTTTAATATTATAATTAAATCATTGTTCTCAAAAAGACATTCATTCATTATTCTTGTTGCAATGTATTACATAGTCTAGTAAAAAATACCCTATTTTATAGAACTTTCTCTTTCTTATCTAAAAATATTTATTTTATATTATACTTTTATTTATATATTGTCTTCGAAATAATCCTCTCCTCCATTCTAAACATGTAAACTTTCTCAAAATTTCTTAACCAACTTACTAACTCAACTCAAGACTTAACCCTTTAGTAAGTTTAACATATTCAAGTATTGGTGAAGACATTTGAAGTGTTATAAATAATTTATATGACCTTAATTAATCCATATATGAATTATATTGACCAAAAAAAAAATTATAATATGATAAAATATCTTGAGACACCCAATACTAGTTTAAAAATTCAAATTTCAGTTTTGACAAGAATATGAAAAACCAACTAATATGATCATTACATTGCAATCTGAAGAATGGAAAAGATTCAAATCGATAATATATGAACCCTAAATCCTATTAAATACCATTTTTTTTTTAAATAACTAAATAAATCTTAATTTACTTGCATCAAATTTATTCATGCATCTTGGAAGAAACTTAATATGATTGGTTTCTTCACGTAACTTTTGATTCAATCCTCTCTTGACAAAACATAAAATAAAATATCATAGAATAGTTTGGTGAGACACATAACCTACCATTATATATCAATAATTTTTAAATAATAAGAGGGAACTTAGTGACCTATAATAAGTTTTTATTCAAGGTTCAAAATATTTTTGGGAGAGTCACTAAACCATAGAAGCATATAAATGATTTAGATTTAGAAATGTATGTGAATTCCTTTGACCCAATAACTTCTATTTTTTATAACATGTATCCCTTATAAGTATAATTCATTTATATTTCATTAAAAACCTACTAAATAGTACCAAAATAGTAAAACCCCATGAGAATTATATTGTTGAATACCTCAAACACCTTTGAGTAATAAAATAGTAGTTAATCAATTTCCATTACTACTAGTATACCCAAACCCAACTATGGGATAAAATATAAATAACCCTAAAAGTTTCACATGAAAATCAAAACTAGGTTTTCATTCTCGTATTCAATAATGCATAGAACATCAAACAACTTTTAGTCATATGTTATCCAAAGGATGGTTTAGAAATTAAGCGGTGACTTTTTTAACATGAAAAAAATTAGGAAATTTAGGTAATAAACATTTCGGATGAAACTTTACCTATAAAAAGCTTAATTTTCCCTATAAATATAACATAAATATTAATACTTAGGAATGATATGATCATAATTTTCCATTAATAATATATGTAATATATACATTTTCAAAGTATCTTTTCTAAACTGGTGTAGAGTTCATACAACCTTCCAACATAGGAAAATTAGATTTTCATGAGTATTTCATGGAATTTCAAGTTTTCCAGAATAAATTTATAACTATTAGGTCATATTTGTTAAAAAAAAAAAACCTCGTTCATTTAATACCACACTACCATGGTAATAAAAACCTATAAGTTTCTATTTAAAAATGATAATTTTCCAAAACAAAACCCTTATAAAGTGCATGATCTCCAATAGTTTCAAAGAAGAAAATTTCCTGTAAAAGTAAAAATAAACATCCCCTAACTAATTTTAATCCTTTATAGAGTTTATAAACTTTATTCAATGGTAAAACTAACAACAACCCTCCCACACCAACCATCCCACACCAAGAGGAAGTGATTTGTCCACACTTGTTGAGAACACACTCTTTACTGAAAAGGGAGAATACAACAAGTAGAATATATCAATCATATAAAGGAGAATATAAATTTTCATTAACTTGAAAGAGTTATTGACTAATGTAAGTTACTATTATAATCCCTGTAGAAAGGTGATATCAAGGGGGAAAAAAGGTTTTGTATAATAACGTGGATATCTAAAAATAAAACAAGAACTTACACCTTTTCTACAAACCATTATAATCTTATGTAAGAATATTATAAACTATTTAGTAAATATAGGGTATTTTCAAAAATTTTGACTTTTACTATTTACAAAAAAAAATTGATTGTCCGTAGTCAAGTCTAATAGGATGGTTGTCTGGTTAGATAATTTCTGGTAATTTTTTTTATAGAAATCAATAATATACACATGATAATAGCTTATGAAAAATGTTTTTAATAATTTATATCCCTTAAATTAGTGTATATGCCCTAAGCCTTTGGCATTTTTTCAAGTAGATATTAGTACAAAATTCAAAATGGGTACAAGAGAAAAAAATTATCACATATGTGGTATCCATTAAGGAGTGGCCAACCAAATTAGAGTTGACCATAACCTAAAATTAACTATAATATAATGAAATATCACTACAATAATTAGGATTTTTAGGTCATATCCACCAATATATGGGTATGTACCTTGTCCATATAATGACCAATAAAAAAACACAGAGTCCAATAATTCTTTAGATTTATGGGTATTATATTTTGATGGGTCCAAATTGAAACAAGGTTAAAAAATTAGAAATTACTTAATAATCCCATGGGAAAGAAATATATGATATCATATTAATTTTGATTCCAACATATAAATAAGATTTCAAAGTATCAATCTCTTATTTAAGGATTGAAATTTATCTGTAATACATGCCCAAGACTTTACTAGTCTTTTAACTCAAAAGTAATTATCAAGTAAATGAAAATAAAAATTAAGTGTAACACCTCTTACCTCAATATTTATTAACACAAGATATGGTGTTTTATAGAATATTTCATTTATTTTAGCATAACATCATCCCAAGAAATAAAAACTTAGTATCCAAGTCATCAAGACTTTTTTTTGTGACATTAACACCCGTAAAAATCTCATTTAAGTGTTTTTTTGTCAAAATAATCTCTTGTTCCTCTTTATGTATAATTTTCATAATTTATAATTTATATCATATGACAAAAAATCATCTAATTTATGAATAACTTTAACATCGTTTAAGCACAAATAATATACGAAGAAGGTAACTCACCCTTAAAATACGACCAAGTTAATGATGATAGTTTAGTAAAACAAAAATTAATAAAATTAAAATCATAATGGTTTATCTATAGGTTGTTTGACCCTAAATAAAACTCAAAAAACATTGTTTTACAAAACTCACATTTTCCATTATTGATCTAGGTTATGATAAAAATACTAAATTTGATAATGTTGACATATCTTTTTTTGACCAAAAAGACATATGATTAGTAAGCTTAATAAAAAAAAATAAGCCCTTTTTAGCATGGTCATACAAATAACTCAAGATATTAAACATAATGACTATGACTCACACCATATTGTTGAAAAAAGACATTAAACCATTTAGGAAGCGTAAAATACATGTAAACATAAAAATAGAGACAAAAAATATAGAAAAAATTAGAAGTCTTTATCTTTAATAATAATAATATATGTATATATATATATATATATATAGAGGGAGAGAGAGAGGGAGGGAGAGAGGGAGGGAGAGAGAGAGAGAGAGAGAGAGAGAGAGAGAGAGAGAGAGAGAGAGAGAGAGAGAGAGAGAGAGAGAGAGAGAGAGAGAGAGAGAGAGAGAGAGAGAGAGAGAGAGAGAGAGAGAGAGAGGTATCAAAATTGGGTTTCTAAACATGTACATATCAATAAAAAAATTATGAAATCAAGCTATGTCTAGAATTTAAAAACGTAAATAGATATCTTGAAAGGAAAAACTATACATTAACTTAGTCATGTGAAGTTTTATAAAATTTTAATGAATTTGATATGATGTTCTTTTTAGATGGATTCTTAAGGTATAACTAAGTCTTAGTGTATAAATAAGACCAAACCAAAATTTCCATCGCCAAAAAGTTTGAAAACATGTGATTATAAACATATGGCATATGCCTAATGCCCATTTTTGGTGTTGGGAAATTATTTCATTAATTATGGGAGTTGTGTCAGCATGATAAACACTTTGGAATGAGGTGATCATTTTGAATGATTGATATTTTGGCATCTTGGCACCAGTTGGAGTATTTATAACTTACCTTACACCAACTATTACGAGGCTAACCATTTCTAGGATTCTTGAGGCATCCTCTAGGTTGGAAAATATGTGGAAATCATAGAATAAATGGTGTAAGGTGATGGAGCTATCAGAATGATCAACAGAGTCTCTAACTCAGAACCAAGTGTGCACACTCAACCCTAGCAAGAGATGTTCTTGTAGGCTATACAAAGAGATTTAACCAGTGAGTAGAGAGGATGTGACTAGATGTAGTAAGGATCTAGAGAATTAGTTTTTCATACTATGTAATATCCACCATTAGACATGGGGATAGCTTAGAGGCCATAAAGGCTCTATTTGTGTATGCCCAAGCTTACATGTCAGCCTCTGGGACTTTAAGTATAATTAATTAAGCACGTAATATATTTAACTATAATGGAATTTATTTAATTTTATTTTTAAGTAATGATAAATAATGGTTATGGTATACTCAATGAATATGGTGTATGCATCTTTATATTTTTAGTTCAATGCACATGTAATGTTATAATTTTATTTTAATCATGTTGATTAATAGTTATGAAAACTTATGGTCTAGGTCATTAATGGCATCCCTATAATATTTATGACATTAAAGGTAAAATTCATAATGACCAAGTGTAGAGAGGTTCATACACTAAGTTATCCTCCCCTTGATATAAGTGCTAGCCTAAACATGAATACTTGAAGTGAGAACATTACATTAACTCTTTAAATCACCTATATGATGCCAACCTTAGTGAAAATTTACTTGCACCCTTAAGACTATAGAACCACCCCTAAATAGTCTTGTGCCTACATACCATCAGGCTTAGCCCAAAAAAGGCTTACACCAATGAATATATGAAAAGCCTTCTTCCAAATGATTAAGTCCCATAATTATTACATTGTGCCATGGCATAAATAGCCTAAGATGGGTTCACGATCTTTCTATGCTATGCTTAAGGTAAGTGCATAAGGCCTATGCCTTATGTGAATTGATGCTAACATAGCTAAGTATTAAATTTTGAGTGCATAAATATAACCACATTTTTACACCTAGTTCTAATGAGTCCAGAACTGACTAAGACAACATTACACCCCTTGACAAAGAAGTTTCTACAATGGTTTGGTTCCATTACCAGGACTCATGTTAAATTTTGTTGTTATAATGGTGTGATAGAATGATGATTTGACTCACCCTTATAAATATTGAGTGCCATTTATAATAGATGAAAGATATATTTGTGTTAAATCATCCAACCTATAGAGGCTAAAAATAGAGAAAGTGAGCTCAAAATAGCCTAGATGATGCTCTATATGAGGTATTTTTATATGAACTACCTAAGCATGGGTAACAGTGGTTGGATGCATATTTAACCAATATGAGATAGAGTTATGGATAGTGATACAAGTGGATAAATGATCACATAAATAATCTTGAGACCTTGTATGCCACTTGTACTAGAGCAGTAAAAAAATGGTGATAAGGAGTGTCAAATAGTTACATGATTGAGTTCATATTTTTAACATACTCATGACTTGAGGAATTAGAGTATACATTTTTTCATGAACCTAAAGGCACATTTGTGAAATAGTTTGGTGTAGAACTCAATAAACTAATGGTGGATTATAGGTTTGAAGCTTTGGGAATGGAAGGCTAAAGTCCTTTCACATATGAGTAGTGTAGAGGGTGAAATTGGATGTGTAGGTGAGGCATAATAAAAAGGGTCAAGTATATTGACCCTTAAAATATTAGAATATAGACCTATAATAAGAGATGGCATGGGTTGATGGAAGATCTCAACCTAGAAATGTCGAGAGAACCCATATAGAGTAGGAATGGCATGGGGAAAGTTCTCTTGAAATATAGTATTATGAAGAAGATAGATATGATGAAGCAATTGATAAAGATTAGTATTTGATGGGTGTGGAATATACTGGGTTCCTAAAATACTTGGTCACTAAAGATGTGTTTGATGTACCCACCCTCTTCAAACCTATGGTGCATGATTATGCACTGAATCCCCCACTTGAAGAAAGCACAAGAGTGATAATTGACCCTATTATCAACATAAAATTTAGATGAGTTGTATAATTGGAGTGTAATTTTATGATTAAATAAATTATTCAATGGCGTGAGTGAAACTAGCTCTAGGCTATTGGGTGATTGCTCACCACAATATAATTTGAGTGTAAACATCTTAGCTCAGCTGATATCAGTGATGCAAAGTGGGTAATATCCCATAAGAAGTGGTTCCACACCATAATTAAGTAGTATAACACTAGTAATAATAATGGGTCTAGTGCCTAACCGAGTGGTTGGAGGCATCAAAGGGCTTCCACCAAGACAAAATTTAGGGGTACAAGCTCCCTAGATGATAGCTGCACCCCCATAAAAAAGTTACTATGAAATTGCCATGTACTTTTTAGAGTATCATGATGTGGATAATGTCATAGATCATGTGCTAAAGTGTAAAATATAATGTCATGCTAAGGGAATAACCCAATTAGAACACAAGGAAACCTAGTTCACAACCACTTTACTAGATCACATCCACACTTGGTATACAAATTTAACCCTAACTAGGCTATGGTAGTTTATGAAACCTTGAAGGAGTTATTCCTTAAGGAATTTGACATTCCAAAGTCTTAAAAATAGAGAATCATTATGCTAAAAGAGATGACCCAAGGACTCTAAAAAAGTATGCACTTGTATAATAAAAGGTTAGAAAACCTAATTTTGAAGCTACTTTATGACATACACCCTTATTATCATGCGTAATGGTTTATTGGAGGGTTATTAGTGCCATTCTAAAGATCACTTTGAATAAAGACATTTATAGACCCTCATGAATAATTTGAATCCATGATTAGAGCCGAGGTAGTTGAAGGTGATGATACTAAGATCAACTCATTTATGGAGGCATAGATTTCATCCATGGCTTCCCAAATCCAAAATATTAATGCTAGATCATTGTAAGATGCTTGAAGTGGATTATGATACACTGAATATGAATTGGAATGCCATAATAGGCACAAATACCCTTAATGGAATGTGTGTACATTGCTTCTAAGATATGAAGCTTATCAAGAGACACATGATGTTTGTAATATCCCTTTGTTTCAATACACCAGCCATATCAACACAACCATCTATTGTTGGTTGTGTGATGCCTACACTCATACCATAATTTATTACTAAGTGATTGATGAGATGCAAGAAAACATGGAAAGAGGCACAAGGTAGGCTAGTATGTAAGCTCGATGGAAAGCTAACCAAGGAAATGAAAGATAAAACCAATCAAACATAGGTTTTAGGATCCAATGTGGTGTTAGTGGGTGAGGTGGAAGATGTGGTGGTAGAAGGTTTCCACCTCGCTCATGTTATAAGTGTGTCTTAACAAATCATCATCAACATGATTTATCTACACATCCAACATGTTGGTATTATCAAGGGGTCCATAAAGTTAAAAAATTCCATAACTTGTACAAGAATTTAACCCAAGGTGGCCCTAATGTAAAAAAGGGCATAACAATGATTAGGTATGAGCTAAAAATGGATAAATGGAATTTGAAGGTAAAATTTACCCATGTAGAGATAGTTAAGGTAGAGGTGATTACTCGTAGTGGATTCACCACTCAACTGCTAGTTTGACCAATGCTTGATTTGCATGGGATATGGGGAAAAGAGTCACACTAAGTGCATAGTGTGGCCTAAACCCAAAGCTACACCCTATCTAGACACATCACATCATAAAGATGTATTATAGTAGGGCATGAGTGTAATTCAAAACTTGTAAGGAGATATCCAGTTGACATGAGATCTAGAAGCACAAGTTGCTACCTCTTGAAAGAAGTAGGATATGTAAGAGGTGGAGATACAATAATTAATGGATATTGTATGCCTCGTATATATATAAGGAATGTTTTCATATTGAAAACTTTCTCTTGAAGCTTATAGGGTAAAATATAGTTAAATTTTTTGCACAACACATGGAGTGGGAATGAGAAGTTTGACATACAAAAAATGTGGAGTAAAATCAAGAACACATTGTGAATGTCACCATTGATGGATGGTATATATGGGAGGTCCTCATCGACATAAGAATTTATGTCAATACCTTGACTAAGAACTCATGAGAGAAGATCGGTAGGCCATCCTTGAGGTCTTCCTCTCATATGTTTTTCATGGATAATAAGACCAGAGCATAACCAATCATAACTATAAAGAGCATAGTTATAGATATCATGGGATCTAAGTTATAAATTGACTTCAAGCTTATCAAGTTAGTAGAAAAAGATAATTATCCAGTTCCTCTAGGAAGGCCATGGTGTTATGAGAATAACACATACACGTGATTCAAGAGGTGCTACATGAATTTTTAGAATGATAAGGAGAGGATAATTATCTCCCTCTAAAGTGACCAAGGACACCCCTATATAGAGAGTGTCAGCTTGGAGGATGATATCAACCACATATATAACATCATGATGCAAGGAATTAATACTCTCAAATTTAATGACCAAGGAGTGATTTCTTGGGAAGATGGATAATCAACCTTAGACACCACTAATGTTTCTTTTGATTGATGGATCAAGGAATCATATGAGATCACTGATTGAAGGTGCTACTTGGTGCATGTAAAGGTGACAAAACTAGTAAATATTAGATGGTTTTAAATTTATTGCACTTCAAAAAGATAAGTCCCTTACACCAAGAAAAAAAGAAAGAGAGTGTATTACCTAAGTAAAGGTAAACTTGCATCACTCCCAAGATATGAGGGGAATAATCCATTATAATAGTAGGTCTAATACCTTAAATAAAGCATCCAAAAATAATTGGGTAGGATAGGCACACTAGTGTATACATTAAAGAGAATTGTCACTCATTGGTGCTTAGTGCAAAGGCCTAGCTTGTCAATTTGGTAAGATGTAAAGGCAACCATTTACACTATATTTAGGAATAAAAATGAGGACTAAACATCTCTAATTACTCTAGTGACTCTGACCCTATAATATATGTGAAATTATGTAAAGAAACATGGATTTTCTATAGTAAGAATGCCCTAAGGAATTTGTGGGTGCATGCATTCTATAGAACCTTGAAGACATGGGCATGAGTTTTGTATGTTTTCAATGAGATGAACCATGATATATAAAATTAAGATACATTTGAGGAGTGTTTTGTTCAAAACTTATCTTTTTCTTTAAAAAATATTGAACTAGTCGAGCAACTATAGATAGTTTAGAGGTCAGTGTTTGAGGACACTGTGATATTAGAGGAGTGCCTAAAAGAAATGTTTAGTGAAAATGGGTTGGTGCTCCCAAAATTATTTGAAGATAAAACCCTAAATATTAACTATAGTTTTGAGGATAATTAAATATGGAAGGTGTGTAATTAAACAAACTTGATAGGAAAAAAGAAGATAGTGTGCCAAGTTGAGGACATTGATCTAGAAGAAGACCCTACCCACCTTCACATAAAAACAATTGCGGGTAATATTTAAGTTGAGGATTTTCATTAAGATAATAATGAACCATATCACATTTCACTATAATATACCATGGTAGACATCAAATCATAAGGGGAAACAAATATTGTTACTCTAGGTACATATTGGTCTAACGTACATTTGGCGTGCATTATGGATTTCTTGATGGAGTTCTAAGACTTATTATTTTTGAATTATTTTGATATGAAGGTAACATACCCATATTTTGGGAATATGATCATAAGGTTATTTGATATAATAAAACCTATTAATAAGTAACCTTACATAATGAATACTAATCTTCATTCCAAGGTCAAAATAGAGATTGATGGTATGTTATCCACAAGAGTAATCTACCTAGTGAAATAATATGAATGGGTTATCCTAATGGTTAGTAATATCAATAAGGATGGGTGAATATAGATTTATATTGACTATAGGTTATTGAATGATACCTACATAACTAATCCATTTCTAACTCCATTCACTGATGAATTCTTGGATGGCATCATAAGCTGTGAGATATACACTTTCACTGAAGGGTTCTCAGGATACCATCAAGTCCATATTGAGGAGGACAAACACAAAACTACCTTTTTGATAAAATGGGGTTATTTTTCATATAATTTGATTCCCTTTGGATTCAATAATACACCCATCATATTCTCTTGTATGGTCATCACTACTTCTAAGGATTTCATTCACAAGTTCCTCTAAGTGTATTTAGATTATTAGACTATGTACGGGCTAGTGAAGGACCACTATGATAAATTTCACCTAATGTTTTAGAGGTATAGGAAGTTGTAGATCTCTTTGAAGCTCAAAAAGTGTGTTTTCATGATTTCATTTGTTAGTTTCCTTAGGCACATCATCTACAAGTATGGTGTACTCATTCATCCATCAAATTCACCATCATCTTTCAAATCTAGATCCCATCAATGAAAAAGGTCATTCATGCCTTTATTGGACATTGTGGATACTATACAAAGTTAGTAAGGAACTATGTAAAGATCACATCACCACTATAATATTTCTTGCATAATGATGGCCCATTTTATTGGGGCATAGTACAAGAAGATACATTTTAGACATTGAATCTCAAACTAGCAAGGATGCCAATACTATAATTTCCTGACAAGACAACTCCATTGCACATCCACATTGATGCATCTAGCTATTTAATTGGCACCATTTTGAACAACTAGGTGAAGGTAATATGGATCATCCCATTTATTTTATAATTATGAAACTAACCCAAATAGAGTGAAACTATACCACAACTGAGCATGAGGTGATTTTCATTGTCTACACCATAGAGAAGTTTAGTTAAGTATTTTTGGTGACCCCATTAATATTCTTTACTGATCATGAAGAACTTAAGTATATGGTGAATAAGACTATTCTCCATGGCCATATTTGTAGATGGATAGTTTTTTTTCAAGAATTCCAATACTCTCTAGTCATGAAACATGGGAAATAAAACTTGAGCTGAGACCATTTGTCACACATCAAATTTGGTGATGTGACATTACCTATTGAAGATGATATGTTGGACATGAAACTATACATAATATAGTGCATCTATAGAATTCATGCCCTAGACTATCACAACCAAAGAGAAGAATTAACTCATAGTTCATGATACCCTATTTAAGCTCATTCACAGGGAAGTATGAAAGTGGAGCTGAGATGGGGTACTGTGTTATTTGTAATACACTACTAATGATAATTTTACAACACTTACCTTTAGATTTCAATGTAGTCCCAAATAAGGTTTTCCTTTAGGTTGGTTATTTCACATATTTGTTTGGATTTAGTATTACTCTTTTCATCAATAAGGACTCCCACTTCATGTTCTTCCATATGTGATAGTGATCTTACACTTTATTCTTCATCTTAAACAACATGATTTCTACCTTCCATTCTTGGATGACTTATTTATGGATTCTTAGGGCATTCATATGATTTATTATTAGCATACTTATTACAATTGAAAAATTTTACCCAAAAGCCTCTTCCTCTATATCTTGTATATGGTCTTCATCCTTTGTATGTGAATACTCCTCTTGTGGGTTAAATTGATCTTGAGAGCTAATTATTTCTCCATTACAAACCTATAACTAACTTCTACCACCTTGTTGTCCTCTATATCTAAAATTCATGTCTCTTATTCCATATTGTTGGCCATGTTTTATATCCATCTTCTCTACTTATTTGATATAAAATTTATAATCCTCTTCTAATGATTTTGGAGAAAAAACTAATTTCTTCTTGAATATTACACCTTAAACCATTTACGTACGTTACTGTTTTCTCAACATCTTCTTCTACATGACTAAATCTAATTGTAAGCTTGTAGAATTATTTAGTGTAATACTTTACACTCATACAATTATGATTAATGTTTTGTATTTTATTAAAAAAAATTGTCTATTAGTTTATAGGCATATATTTTAATTTGATTTTTTCTACCATTTTATCCCATGACATGATCTTTTTTTTATTTCTTTTCTTTCTTTCTTCTTGAACACTATCCCAGCGAAGAGATGTATGTCCCTTCAATATTGTGTAAGAAAAATTGACCTTCTTATCTTAAAAAATTCCTTGAAAATCAAATTATTTATTCAATTTAGTTATCTAATCCACAAGATCTTTAACATTTTTACTTCCTCCATAAACTAGAACCTCCAATTTGGGCATGGAACCTATTACTATGACTACTTTCAAGAGTCTTCCTTACATTATTTCTTCCTCTTCTTATGAAACCTATTATTGTGGTTCTTTCTCTCCTTCACTAAAATAAATTTTCATAATTCCTCTTCTTTTATCAATTTCTATTACCTCCAAATGTTCTTGAAAGTTTCTTATCTCATATAGAAAAACATCTATTGATTGTCTCTTTCCACCTCCTCTAGCACCACCTCTAACTACTCTTGTAAAGTCCATTATTGCACTTTCTTGCAATTTTATTTTTAAAAACCTAATATTAACTCTTATAAATTAAATATATTTCTCATTATGTCACCTTTAACTACAACCAAACCGTAATAATATACCCAAAATGATGGTGAAAGGAAAAGGAAGATCAAAATCGTAACTTGTTTAAGAGAGAAATGATTAGTCCTACAATGTTATTAATATAAATTTGTGACAAAAAAGGATTATTATTTATTTTATATCTTATAATACATTAATAATATTTTTTTCTCAATTCACTATGTCAATTTATAGCTTTCTCCATACTTTAAAATATAAGAAAACATAAAAACATGGCTTGTAGATTTTGCAATAAAGCATACAAACTAATAATCTTAAATATATTACTCTATAGATGATATAATATATTTAAACCACTTTAATCACTTATAATAAATCGTATTACACCCTAACAAAAAAATTTAATGTTTTTTCTAGTTATTTTGTTTTATAAGGATTTTAGTCTTCAAAACCCTAGTTTAGGGTATTCTGGATAGTACACAGGACATGAGCTCTTTATAAAGAGATTTAAATTTTATGATATATTTATAAAATATTTAAATTTTAAAAATAATTACACATAATTATCTTACTAATTGATTCACTTAGACACTTTTAACAATCACATAACATGATGAAAACAAACTTTTCTTGACTGTAAAAGACCTTTCTTAACTGTAAAAACCTATAGTTGTCTTTTTCAAGATAGTAACATGCAAGAAAACCTCAAAAATAAATTAATGTGGTTAAAATACATAAAAATACACATCATTAAATTAATTTTAATATTATAATTAAATCATGGTACTCAAAAATACATTCATTCATTGTTCTTGTTGCAATGTATTACAGAGTCTAGTAAAAAATACCCTATTTTATAGACTTTCTCTTTCTTCTCCAAAAAATCTTGAATTTATAGTATATTTTTATTTATATATTTTATTATTCAAAATAATCCTCTCCTCCATTATAAACATGTAAACTTTCTCAAAACAACCTAACCAACTTAGTAACTCAACTTAAGACTTAACCCTTAAGTGAGTTTAACATATTAATGTATTGGTTAAGACATTTTAAGTGTTATAAATAATGTATATGACATTAATTACTCCATATAGGAAATATATTTAAAAAATAATAATTATAATATGATAAAAATATCTTGAAACACCCAATATTAGTTTAAAAATTCAAATTTTAGTTTTGACAAGAAAATGAAAAACCAACCAATATGATCATTACATTGAAATGTGAAGAATGGAAAATATTCAAATAAATAATATATTAACCCTAAAACCTATTAAAGAACAAAATTTTCAAAAATAAAAAATAAATCCTAATGCTCTTGCATCAAATTTTTTGATGCATCTTGGAAGACACTTAATATGACTGGTTTCTTCACCCAACTTCTAATTCAATCCTCTCTTCGTAAAACTTACAAGACAATATCATATAATAATTTGGTTAAGCCACATAACCTACCATATTATATCAATAATTTTAAAATAATAAAAGGGAACCCAATGACCTATAATAAGTTTTTATTCAATGTTTAAAATATTTTTGGGAAAGTCACTAAACCATAGAATCATATAAATTAATTAGATTAAGAAATGTATATGAATTACTTTCACCAAATAACTTCTATTTTTTATATAATGTATCCATTATAAGTATAATTTATTTATATTTCATTAAATCCATAATATCTGACTACTAATTAGTACCAAAATGATAAAACCCAATGAAAATTATATTGTTTCATACCTCAAGCACCTTTGGGTAAAAATAATAGTAGTAGTTAATCAATTTCCTTTAGAATCAGTATACCCAAACCCACTTATGGGATAAAATAGAAATAACCCTAAAAATTTCACATGTAAATCAAAACTAGGTTTTGGTTAACATAGCCAATAATTCACATACATTACCAATAAATTCAAACAACTCTTAGTTGTATGCTATCTAATGGATGGTTTAGAAATTAAGCGATGGCTTTTTTAACATGAAAGAAAAAAAGGAAATTTAGGTCTTAAACATTTTGGATGAAACTTTACCTATCAAAACCTTAATTGACCATAGAAATACAACATATATATTTATAATTAGGAATGCTATGATAATAATTCCTCCATTAACAATATATGTATATTATACATTTTCAAAGTATCTCCTCTAAATTGGTTTAGAGTTCATACAACATTCCAATATAGTAAAATTAGATTTCCATGAGTATTTAATGGCATTTGAAGTCTTCCAAAGGAAATTTAAAACTATGAGGCCATATTTGTTAAACAAAAAATTCCTATTTCATTTAATACCAACACTACCATGAAAATAAAAACCTATAATTTTCTATTTAAAAATGATAATTTTCCAAAATAAAACACTAATAAAATGCATGAATTCCAAAGTTTCAAAGAAGCAAATTTCCCTCAAAAGTAATAACAAGAATCCCCTAACTAATTTTAATCCTTTAGAGATTTTAGAAACTTTATTTGAAGGTAAAACTAATAAGAACCCTCCCACACCAAGAGGAAGTGATTTGTTGACACTTGTTGAGAACTCACTCTTTACTCAAAAGGGAGAATACAAGTAAAATATATGAATCATATAAAGGAAAATATCAATTTTCATTAACTTGAAAAAAATATTAAATAATGTAGCGTAGTATTATAATGCCTCTATAAAGGTGATATCAAGGGGAGAAAAGGTTACATATGATAATGTGGATATCTAAAAATAAAATAAGAACTCACACCTTTTATACAAACCATTAGAATATTCTATAAGAATAGTATAAACTATTTAGTATATATAAAGGATTTTCAAACATTTTTACTTTTAAAATCTACAAACAAATTGAGATTGTTTGTAGTCATAATAGGATGGTTTTCTAGTTAGATAAGTTCAAGGTAAATGTTTTTTTTTTTTTGGAAATCAATAATATACACATGAAAATAGATTATAAAAAATATTTTTAATAATTTGTAACCATTAAAGTAGTGTATATAGCCTAAGACTTTGTCATGTTGTCAAGTAGATATTAGTATGAAATTCAAAATGGGTACAAGGCAACAAATTTATCACATATTTGGTAACCATGTAAGGAGTGACCAACTAAATTAGGGTTGACCATAGCATAAAATTATCTATAATATCATGAAATATCACTAAAATAATGAGGATGTTTAGGCCATATCTACCAATACATGGGTTTATACCTTGTCCATAAAATGAAAAATAAAAAATACATAGAGTCCAATAATTCTATAGATTTATGGGTATTATATTTTGATGGGTCCAAATTGAAGCAAGGTTAAAAATTTAGAAATTACTTACTACTCCCATGGGAAAGAAATATATAATAGCCTATTAATTGTGATTCCCATGTACAAATGAGATTTAAATGTATCACTCTCCTATTTTAGGATTCCAATTTATCTCTAATCCATGCCCAAGACTTTACTAGTCTTTAGACTAAAAAGTAATTATCAACTAAATCAAGAGAAACATTAAGTGTAACACATCTTATCTCAATATTTAACACAAGATATTTTATTTTGTATAATATTTCATTTAGTTTAACATAACATCATCCCAAGAAACAAAAAACTAGTATCCAAGTCATCAAGACCTTTGTATTTACATTAACACTCCTAAAAACTCATATAAGAGTTTTTTTTATCAAAATAATCCCTTGTCCCTCTTTATGTACAATTTGCATAATTTCCAATTTATATAAGATGACCAAAAATTATCTAATTCATGAATAGCTTTGTCATATTTTAATCACAAATAATATATGAAGGTAAGTCACCTTTAAAACAAGACCAAGTTAATGATGATAGTTTGGTAAACCTAAAAATTAATAAAATTAAAATAAGAATGGTTTATCTATAGGTTTTTTGATCCTAAATAAAACTCAAAAATGTTTTCTTTACAAAACTCACATTTTCTATGATTGTTATAGGTTATGATAAAATTCTCAAAATTTTAATATGGACATAGCTTGTTTTGACCAAGAAGAGGTATGATTAGTAGGCTTAATAAAAAAATAAGGCTATGTTAGCATGGCCATACAAATAACTCAAGACATTAAATATAATGATTATGACTCACACCATACTATTCAAATAAGACATTAAAACATTTAGGAAAACTAAAAGACATGTAAACATAAAAATAGAGCCAAAAAATATAGAAAAAAATAGAAGTCTTTATCTTTAATAATAATATTTATAGTAAGGTATCAAAATTGGGTTTCCAAACTTGTATCTATCATTAAAAAATTTGTGAAAACTAGCCATGTCCAGACTTCAAAAACATAAATAGATATCTTGAAAGGTAAAACTGTACTTTAACTTAATCACATGAAGTTTTATAAAATTTTAGTGACTTTGATATGATGTTCTTTCTAGATGGATTCTTAAGGTATAACTAGGTCTTAGTATATAAATAAGACCAAACCAAAATTTCCTTCACCACAAATTGTTAAACATGTGATTATAAACATATGACATACATTTAAATACCCATATATAGTGTTGGGACCTTATTTCATTAAGTATGGGAGTTGTACCAGCATGACAAATACTTTGGTGTAAGGTGATCATTTTGAATGATTACTAGTTTGGCATTTTAACACCAACTAGAGGAATCAATGCTTAGCTTACACCAAATGGTAGGTAGATAACCATTTCTTGGATTCTCAAATCATATTAAAGGTTGGATGAGATGTGGAAATCATAACACAAAGGGTACAAGGTAATGGAGTTGGCATAATGATGAATAAAGTCTCCAACTCATCACCCAGTGTATGCACTCTACCCTAGAAAGAGATGTTCTTGTAAACTATAAAAAGAGCTCAAACCAATGAGTAGAGAGGATGAAGATTGATTTAGTGAAGATATAGAGAATATTTTTTTCATAATATGTAATAACCATGATTATACTTGGGGATAGATCAGAGGCCATGAGGGATCAATTTGTGTATGGCCAAGATTGTGTGTGAGCCTCTAGGACTTTAAGTACAATTAATTAAGCATGTAATCTATTTAACTATAATGGAATCTATTTACATTGATTTTTAATTAATGACAGAAAATGGTTATGGTATAAATAATGAATCTGGTATATGCATATTTATATTATTAGTTTAATGCGCATGTAATGTTGTAATTTCATTTCAATCATGTTGAGTAATAGTTGTGAGAACTTGTGATCTAGGTCATTAATGACATCCATGTAATATTGATGATGTAAATGGTAACTTGTGTAATGACCAAGTGTATATATGGTCATGTGCTAAGTGGCATTCCCCTTGATATAAGCAATAACCTAAGCATGAATACTTGAAGTGAGAACATTCCCTAAAATCTTTAAAGTAGTTATATGATGCTAACCTTAGTGAAATAATGAATTGCACCTTTAAGACTATAGAACCACCCCTAAATAGGCTTCTACCTATATACCATCATGCATAGCCTAATAAATTCTTTCATCAATGAATATACCAAAAAACCTCTTCCAAATGATTAAGTCCCATAATTATTACCTTATGCCCTGGCCTAGCTAGCCTAACTCGGGCCTCAATTCTTTCTCTGCTATGATTCAAGTGAGTGTGTAAGGCTTGTATATTATGTGAATTGATTCTAGCATAGACCAGTGTTAAATATTGATTACACAAAGATAAACCCATGTTTATTACTAGTTCTAATGATTCTATAACTGACTAAGATAACCTTGTGCCCCTTGACAAAGAAATTTCTATAATGGTTTAGTTTCATTGCTGGGACCTGTGTTGAATTTTTTTTTTGTAATGGTGTGATATAATGATTCTATAACTCTCCCTTGGAAAAACTGAGTACCAATTATAAGAGGTCAAAGATAGATTTACATGGAAACATCCAACCTATAAAAGACATAAATAGAGATAGTGGGTTCTAAACAACCTGTATGATGCTCTGTATAAGTTATTTCTATATGAACTACCTAAACATGTGTATTAATGGTTGGTTGTCTATGAAACCCATAAAATATGGAGTTATAGATAGTGATACGAGTGGAAAAAGGATCACCTAAATAGGCTTGAGAACTTGGATGCCACTTATAATAGAGTAGTAAACAAATGGTGGTAAGGAGTGTCAAATAGTTACATGATTGAGTTCACAATTATAACATAGTCATGCCCTAAGGAAGTATAATATCCATTTTTGAATGAAAATAAAGGAATTTTTGTGAAAAAAATTGGTGAATAAATCAACGAACTAATGGTGGATTATAAGTTTGAAACTTTGGGAATGGAAGGCTAAATTCTTTTCACATATGAACAATGTAGAGGTGGAAAAAGTGGATATGTAGGTGAGGCATAATGGAAGGGGACAAGTATATTGACACCTGAGAGATTAGAAGATAGAACTATAACAAGTGACAACATAATATAATGGTATATATAAAACTTAGAAGTGTCGAGAGAACCCATAGGAAGTGTGAAAGGCATGGGGAAGGATCTCTTGAAAAATAGTAGTGTGAAGAAGACAAATATGATGAAGCAATGGATCAAGATAAGTATTTTATGGGTGTGGAAACAAATAGGTTCCTAAAATAATTGGTCACTAAATATGTTTTTGATGCATCTACCACCTTTGAACATATGGTGCATGTTCATGCCCTAGATCCCCCACTTGAAGAAATAACAATAGTGATCATTGACCCTGTTATCAACATTGACTTTAGATGTTTTGTAGAATTAGAGTGTAATTTTTTTATTTTATAAATTATTCCATATAAAGAGGTGATCAAAACTATCTCTAAAACATTTATTGCTAGCTCACCACAATATAACTTGAGCATAAACATCCTAGCTCAAACGATGTCAGTGATGCAAAGTGAGTAACAAACCATAAGAAGTGGTTCAACACCATACATAATTAGTATAGCACCATTGACATCAATGACACCAGATGTAATAATGGGTCCAGTGCCTAACCTAGTAGTTGGAGGCATTGGAGGTCCTCCACTAAGAAAAAATCTAAGTGGACAAATGCCCCAAATGTTACCTATATTACCATAACAAATTTAATATGAAATTTCCATGTACTTTCCAAAGTATCATGATGTGGATAATGCCATAAATCATGTGCTAAAGTGTGAACTATAATGACATGCTAAAGGAATAACCCAATTAGAGCATAGAACAACCTAGTTCACAACCACTTTACTAGATCTTACCCATACCTAGTATACAAATTTGATCATAACCAAGTTATGGTAGATTATGAAACTTTGCAGGACACATTACTTAAAGAATTTGACATTCTAAAGTTTAAAAAATAGAGCATCACCATGTTGAAAGAGATAACCCAAAGACTCTAAAAGATTGAACCTATATGATGCAAGGTTAAAAACCCTCATTTTGAATCTACCTTATAACATACACCCTTCCTATCATACACAATGGTTTATTTGAAGGTTTTTAGTGCCATTCTGAAGAGTTCTTTCCATAAAGACATTTACATACCCTCATAAAGCATTTGAACCATGCTTAGAGATGAGGCAATTGAAAGTGATGATACTTAGATCAGGGCATTTATGGAGGAATAGATTTCATCCATGGCCTCCTAACCCCAAAAACATAATGCTAGCTCATCACAAGATTCTTAAAGTGGATTATGGTATACTAACTATGAATTATAAGGCCATAATAGGAATAACTACCCTCAAAGGAATGCGTGTACATTGCTTCTAGGCTATGAAGTTTATCAAGAGACACATTATTTTTGCAACTAACCTATATTTCAATGTACCAACAAGGTTAACATAGTCATATATTATTGGTTTTGTGATGCCTACACTCATACCATAACTGATTACCAATGGATTAAAGAGATACATGAAAACATGGAAAAAGGCATAAGGTAAGCCACTATGAAAGTTGAAGCGAAAGATAACCAAGGAAATGAAGTCTATGACCAATAGATCATAGGATTTGGGATGCAATGAGGTGATAGAGAGTGAGGTAGAAGATGCATTGGTGGAAGGATCCCACCCTATTCATGTTATAAGTGTGGCTCACTAAAGTACTATAAGTGTGATTTCTCTACACATCAAATGTATGGGTATTATCAAGGGGCCCATAAAGTTGATGAATTACCTAACTTATATAATAATTTAACCCAAGGTAGGCCTATTATATATAAGGGCATAAGGATAAATAGGTATGAGCTAAAAATGGAGAACTAGACTTTGAAGGTGTAACCAACCCATGTAGATATAGTTAAGGTGTAGGTGACTACTCACTGTGGATTCACCACTCAACTACCAATTACACCAATGCCTCAGTTACATTTAGAATATGGGGATAAGAGTCACAATGAGTGCATAGTGTGGCCTAAACCCAAAGCTACACGAAAATCTAACCCATTACATTGTAAAGATGTATTATAGAAGGCCATGAGTGTAATTCAAAACCTATAAGGAGATATCCAATTGACATGAGATCATAGCTAGGAGTTAGAGAAATAAGAATTAATGGAGATCATATGCATCATACAGATAGAAGGAATGTTTCCCCTATTGAAAACTTGATCTTAGATCATGCAAGGTAAAATATAGTTCAAGTTGTACCACACATGGAGTGGGAATGTCAAGTTTGACATATATAGAATGTGGAGTACAATTAAGAAATCCTTGTGAATATCAGAATTGATGGATGGTGTATATGAGAGGTCCTTATGGAATCAACCATCAAGGTTAATATATTAAGTAAGAACTCATTGGAGAAGATGGGTCTTCCATCTTTTATGCCTTCCCTTCATGTGCTTTTCATGGCTAATAATATATGAGCGCAACCAATCAAAATTATAGAGAGAATAGTTGTAGATATCATGAGAGCTGAGTTCTATAATGACATCAAGGTGATCAAGTTAAAAAAATGAGACAACTATCCATCTCTTCTAAGAATCCCATGGTGTTATGAAAACAATACAAACATGTGATTTAATAAGTTCTATATGACTTTTGAGAATGACAAAGAGAGGGTAATTATTCCCCTCTCAAGTGACAAATGACCCCCTATAGAAAGAGTTTGGACCTTAAGGATGAGATAAACCACATATATAAAATCATGATGTAAGGCATTGATACTCTTAACCCCAATGACCATGGGGTGATTTCTTGAGAAGATGGAAAATCAACCTCAAACACCACTAACATTACTTGTGATTGATGGGTCAAGGAAGCATATGAGATCACTAGTTGAAGGTGCTACTTGGTGCATGTAAAGGTGCCAAAACTAGTAAAGATAGGATGGGTCCAAATTGATCACACATCAAAAATATGGGTCCCTTAAACCAATAAAAATGGAAAGAGAGTGTTTCACCTAAATATAGGTAAAATTTCAAAACTCCCAAGATATGAGGGGAACAATCCATTAGAAGAGTATGTCTGATACCTTGAATCATGCATCTAAAAATAAGTGGATAGGATAGGTTCCCTAGTGTATACATTAAAGAGTACTACGACTCATTGGTAGGAAGTGCAAAAGCCTAGCTTGCCAACATGGCACAATATCGAGGTAAACATTTGAACTAGATTTAGGAAGAGTAATCAAGACCTATATATCTATGATTACTCATGTGACACTAAACCTAAATTTTATGTGAACTTGTATGAATAAAAATGGATTATATATGATGAGAATGCCCTAAGGAATTTGCTGGTGCATGCATTTAATAGAACCTTGAAGACATTGTCATGATTTATATATGTTTTCAATGAGATCACCATAAGATATCCAATTGGCATGCACTTGATGAGTGGTTTATTCACACCTTCTCCTTTTCTTCAAAAGATCTTAAATTGATCAAGCCACTATAGATATTTTAGAGGTCAGTGTTTGAGGACACTATGATATTGGAGGAGTGCCTGAAAGAAATGTTTAGTGAAAATGGGTTGGTAATCCTAACATTATTTGAAGAAAAATCCCTCAATAGTGACTCTAGTGATGAGGATGATGAAACATAAAAGGTGTGTAATTGAACAAACTTGATATGAAAAATGAAGCTAGTGTGCCAAGTTGAGGATATTGATCTAAAGGAAAAAGACCCTACCCTCCTTCACATATAAATAATTGAGGGTAATAGGTAAGTTGAGGATTAAAATTAGGATAATAATTATCCCAATCTCATGCTACTAAAATATACCAAGGTAGACATACTATCATAAGGGAAACCAAATATTACTACTTTAGGTGCCTATTGGTCTGACATAGAGCTGGCATGCATTGTGGATCTCTTGAAGGATTTCCAAGATTGTTACCTTGGAATTACTATGATATTAATGGTACCCACCCATCCCTTGGGAAGATGAGAATAAATCTATTTGATGGAGTAAGACATCTTAAGAAGCAACCTTATAGGATGAATCCAAATCTTCATGCCAAGGTCAAAATAGAGATTGATGGTATGTTAACCATGGGAGTCATCTACCTAGTGAAATAATATGAATGGGTTAGCCACTTGGTTATTAGTATCAATAATTTTTGGTTCATCTATATTTGTATTCACTATAGGTTATTCAATATCACCTTCATAACTGATACATTTTTGACTCCATTCATCGATGAAGTCTTGGATGGCATTAGAGGTTGTGAGATATACAATTTTACTTATGGGTTCTTATGATACCATAAATTCCATATTAAGGAGGAGGAAAAACACAAAACTACCTTTCTGATAGAATGGAGGACAAACACAAACATAATATGATGCCGTTTAGACTTACAAATGCACCCAATATATTCTCTTGAGTGGTGATCACCACTTTTAAGGATTCCATTAAAAATTTCCTCTAATTTTGTTTAGATTATTGAATTGTGTATGTGATAGTTAAGGATTACTATGAAAAATTTCACCTGATGTTTGAGAGGTATAGGTAGTTGCAGATCTCTTTAAACCTCAAGAAGTGTGTCTTCATGACACCATTTGGCACTTTGATTGGGCACATCATCTACAATGATGGTGTACTCATTGATCTAGAAAATATCACCATCATCCTTCCAATATAGACACCATCAATATAAAATTACATTTGTGCCTTTCTTATACATTATAGATACAATAGAAATTTCATAAGTAACTATGTAAAGATCATGGTATCTTTAAAGAGTTCTTGGATAAGCATGACCCATTCTATTGGGGCACAATACAAGAAGATGTATTTGAGACATTGAATCTAAAAATAAAAAGGATGATAATACTAAAATTTCCTAACTATATAACTTCATTCCACATCCACATCAATGCATTTGGTTTTTCAATTGGCACCATTCTGGCATAACCAGGCAAAGGTAAAATAGACCATCCCATTTCTTACACAATTAGGAAATTGACCCAATCAAAGTAGAACTATACCATAATTGATAATGAGGTGTTTTCCATTGTCTAAACCTTACATAATTTTAGATAATACTTATTGGTGACCCCATTCATCTTCTTTACTAATCATGAAAAACATAAGTACTTGGTGAATAAGCCTATTCTCCATGGGCACATCTATATATGGATAGTTTTGTTTCTAGAATTCTAGTTCTCTATGGTCATGAGACCTAGAATATAAAACTTGAGCCCAAACCATTTATCCCACATCAAATCTAGTGATGCAGCATCATGTATTGAAGATGATATACTAGACATGCAACTCTACATAATCTAGTGTGTCTGTAGAGTTCATGCCCCAGATTATGACAACTAAAGAGAAGAATCAGCTCACAATTCATGCTACCCTATTTAATCTCATTGGTAAGGACTTCTGTAAGTGGATCTCATATGAGATACTATGCTAATGTGTCCTAGATAATGAACATGACTCAATCTTCTAAGAGGAATATGAGGGGATTGCTAGATGACATTACACTTGTAAAACTATGGCATGTAAGGTGATATAATAAACCTTATGGTGTTTAAGTCTATTTTATGACATAAAAGATTTTTCAAAGTCATGTGACATCTGATATCACATAGTAAAACTAAACCATTAGGATGAGATGTTATTCTTTTCTATTCTTACCCAAGAACCATTTGAAAAATGGGCCATTGACTTTATTGGGCCAATTACTCCTATTGTGAGGCACATAGGTGCATGCCACCTTTTGGTGGCCAAAAATTACCTCACCAAGTGGGTTGAGGTATCATCAACCTAATATTTCACAACCCAACACCATAACAAGGTTTGTCTAGGAGAACATCATTAGTCTCTATGGATGCCTTCTTAGGATAACTAATGACCATGGCACATACTTCATCAATGAAACTGTGCACATCCTGCTAATAGAATATATGGTGTCACACCATAATACAACACCTTATCATCCCTAATAAAATGGAACCACTTAGGAATTCAACAACATATTTTGAATGTGCCTCAAAAATATATATGACATTGGTCACATGGATTTGGATTACTATTTGTCAGTGGTATTGTGGACCTATTACATGATGTATAAGCACCTAAATAATGCAATAAACCATTTTCTATTCATTTACCACCTTCATTATCCATTTCCTAACCTAAAACCCTTTTTGATGATTTAAATTACAATGTAAACCCCATTGACCTTGTTCTCTAATTGATAAAACTTATTAGGGTCTAGTTCTACCCCTAACTGACATAGTCTGTGACCTTATTTATTTTTATCAATAATGATACTAGGTTAAATAGGTCGACCTTTTTGGCCTAAAATTTTATAAAGGATTAGGGTTAGATATACCTATATAAGCACATACATATATCCATTCTTAAAGAGAGAAAAATAGTTAAGTATTCATTTGCACTTCTTTACAATTTGATCTTCTACCATTCTACTTGATAAATCTTAGCTTAGGGTTTCTACTTGGAGAATAATCTTGTCTTGTGGATAAGTCTTGGATGCTTTAGGATTTATTAGTGATCCTTATAAACCATAAAAACCTCTTGAGAATCACCTTTGGCCAAAGAATATATTAAGTCTCAATAGGTTCATCTTCAAGGTAAGTATCTCTAACTTTGCTCCTCTCTCTAGTTGATAGAAGTAGCATAAGTAATGACTTATAAATATATTGCTCTCTATGTATTAGGGTTTTACCTATACATATATTAGTTAGGTTATTATTATTAATGTTTAATTTTATGTTTACTAACCCCATTTTGTGTCATGAGCTTTTATGAGCACTATAATATATGTTTGTTTTACTTGTTGTTTAGTGAATATGAAAACATAGGACCTAGTTAGGGTTATTGTGTAGTTTTTCTTGACTAGAGGCTTTTGAACCCTCCCTAGTGAATTTATTGTGGTAAGATATCCATTTTTTAGGTATAATGGATCCATCTTGGTCATGACCCCAAATATGTAATATATACATAATCAGAAGTGTAAGTAAGATTTATCTTCTCTGAAATAAGATTGATTTATAAATTTGTTGCATTTACCATTGCATACATGATCCATAACAACACATAAGAATATTTCATGGAGTATGTTTAGAATATGAAACTATTAATAATATGTTTATTAATTTATTTCTAAGAATTATTAAGGACTGAGAATTGCAGTGGTTCTTTAATCTACCATTCCAATCAGTTTGTACGTTTAATACTTTGGCTAATCATTTTCTATTGCACTTTATAATCAATGACAATAACATTTTTTCTAATGATCCGATTTAAAAATTTATGAAAGGAACCAAATAACCAACTAATTATTTTTATTTGGTAAAATACCATACTTTCCATGATGATGAATCCTATGGATGAAAATGAGTTATAAGATATATTAAATAAAATTCCCTTTTCAACCATTCCATTATGTTTAACTTGTTTTAATAATTTTATGATTCATGCCAAACAATTAAAGATTCATAAGTTAACATCATATATATTAATAGTCTAAAATGTGCTTTTAGTGTCCAACTACATCAAATGAAAAATTTAAAAGTGAACCCAATTACAAGTAGAAAATAAATGGTACTAATAATAGAGCAAATATAATATTTATTGTAGTATAACATCCTACTAATTGCCTTGTATTTTTTACTCCATAGAGGAAGACTTTTTTATGATTACCTAAACTTCAAAATAATATACCATAAAATTTACTTGTGTGCAACCTCATCTCTCTCCCTAGAAATATTTTTACATGAGCATACCTTCACCTATAATATTTGATAGTAATGCATATTTATATAGTGACATATGTGTTGGGCACACTACAAACATATAATATTCAATACAACATATGGTTTCATATTTCATTGAAAATAAAATTAGTGATATTAATGACCATATTACACCTATGAATGATTTAGGGGAAAAACCTAATTCTAATTAAAAATTAGAAGTGTTTTCAAATCCCTTTCCAAATCACATTTGTTTCATTTGATAGGTGAATAAATGGGTTGAAAAGTCTCATACCCATACAAAATAAAAATAGAAGATAATCAAGATATATCAGTAAATTAGAATGAGATAACACTTAGTATCTAAAAGGAAGCTTTGGCCTAAAAGACACCAAAAGATAACAAAGACCAAAACGGACCTAGACCATAAAATAACTAGTCCATATACTCAAACTCAGAGTAATAGACCAATTTATTGGTCTCTATTTTCTCTTATTTGTTGTTCCTTCCTCTATTTTGATTCCCAATTCCCTACTCCTTATCCTCATCCAACCTCTTGCACTTCATACCAGTGGGATTGAAACCATCCTATCCCTACTCACTATCCTTTCTATTTTTCTCATTACTGCCACTACGCATGGTTCTAAACCTAGGTAGAGTGATCTTAGCCATTCATAATTCCTCCTTATCATTTCCTAGATCAGAGGTGCCTTGAGGCAAATCAAATTTCAATTTTTTAAACTCATCTAATATTTTTATGTACATCAATTTTTGGATTGTCACTCTAGTGTGTAGTTTTTTGAGGGACTACTCAATGTCATCTTTCATCTTGGGGTTTAATAAATCTTGACCCCTAATAGATATCAAGGTCACAATTTTGGTAACCCCCATATGATTGCCTCTCAGATTAGCCTCCTCCTACATAAAATACTCTCCTATATAAGCATTCTAATTCCCCATTTTCTTATATTCAAAATCTATGAAAAATTTATCATCCCTACCCAAATCTTCATGTTCATTGGTAATATTGATTACCTCTATCACTACCTTATACCAAAATGGTTCTCCATTCTTTACTAGAAGCACAATGAGCCCTTAGTGGATACTGTTCATTGAGGTATTGCTCTTAAAATTTATGACCAAGGCTTCCAAAGATTTAAGGAGGAAAAGGGTAAATTGATAGTATAACCCCTAAAATGGTTAAGTATAAGAAAATGATGTGAGAAAAATACCATGTATATCCTTTATAGTGTTATATATCTCATTATCTACAAGCACACATTTGGCCATTTTATGGGCAAATCCACCCTCATGAACCCTTTCTAGGTCAAAACTTTTGACTTATTTTTCTCCTTGTTATAGAAGATGTTAAATAGATCTTATTTAATTTTATTATCCTTGAATGCCTTAAATATTGAGTAATAAATACTATTAATCTCCCCTATGACCTCGTTAGTGATCAAAATCCTTAACCCATGTATGTGAACTTCCCTGTCAACCCACATGTGAGCAAAATCTCTAGACAATGTTGTGTCATGGCCAACAAATCTTTCCATATAGGTCACCAACCACAATTTGATCATATTCTTCCACACATAATCATCCTCTTACATGTATACATATGAAATAGGTTCGACATGATCATGGTCACATCCTATTTAAGCTTGTGTGTTTTTACTATAATTTTCATGTCCAAGGTTCTCAGGGATGAAAGTGATGGTGATGTTAAAAATGGAGCTATATAAAATATTATTCCTTGCTTTAGAATTAATCCATGTGTGAAAATTCTTAAGGCTTGAAAGGTTCATGTGTGAATGTCTCTTCTCTTATGCTGATTTTGTTGAATCACTAATAAGCTCATCATATTTCTCTATGGAGTGACGTTTATCAATCTCTATAAAGGGGATGACATCATTAGGAAATGTCTCATCACCTTGAAAAATTGCAAGGGTGATATAAAATAACCCTAGGTTATTAATTTTATTAACACATTTGTTACCATCTGTATACATGTGGGAAATGGACACACCCTTGAAGTGGGTAAGAAGGTGTTTTTCATCATTAATGATCCTAGTTATATTTTAGGAAGCTTAAGTCAAACCTTTTAGATAGTTAATGATATTCATAGAATATCCCTCCACCTATAAATAACCCATGTTGAGCTTAACCAAAATATCAATGCCCTAAAAAGAAAATTTGGCTTCCAAAACATGGTTCATTTGGATCCCAAGAGGTCTCGGGTATGTTACCCTGAGATTCCTATAGCCATCCTGGATAACACCTATTACTCTTGTTGGTCCTAGATTTTCTTTAACAACCCCATCAAAATTCAACTTGAACCAATGGGGAGGAGGAAGACTCTACTTGATTTTGGATCTATCAATGCACTACTTGGGAGGTTTAGTAGGGATTGAAAGATTAAGTTGGTGGAGAATCTAAGATAGGTGAGGAGAAGAAGGCCCATAAAATGATGAGGCATAGGAAATCTAATTTTATTTAATAAAATCCATGATTTTATTGAAAGTGAAAGAATGGTTAGGCATGAGCTTTTAAAAAGGTATTTAATTTATTGAGATCCATATGCCCCAAATGATATGAGGAAGGGATAGATTCCACCAAATTTTTCACAGTGGGTAATCCCAAGGGGGATTGCATTGATAGATCAGATCCGTAATAGTGTCAGGTGTTACTCAAGAGTAGTTGGAAAGGATAAATAAATACTAAAAAATGGAGGAGGCAAAGAAACATGATAATAAAATATGCTCTATAGATTATCCACCATAAGGATCTTGTTTTGAGCTACTAGCTATAAGAATACATTAGTCTTTGGGATGATATTTTAATCCATAAGACATTCCATTTCTCTTCAATTTAAGCCTCTTCCCATAGGGAAATATAACCAGATTTAATCGAATACAATCCGCTAGGATCCTCTTTCCAAATGAGAGCATCTTCTTTTGGGAAGATACTGATGTGAATGTTTTAGAGAGTGATATTTAATTCTTGTAAGTAAAGATATTGATGTTGGTTCAGTCATTATTTATGGATTATTTTCAACCTTTTTATACCATCTATTTATTTCTAGTAGTCACACACCTGATGGGTAATTGTATATTCGAAAAAAAATGGACAATTCCATTACTTGAGGCAAGGAAACTAGCAGGGCTTGGACCCAATGGTTTTACCAAAAGTACACTATGTTGCCTCTACCAAAATTCCATTTTAGCCATTTTATAATAATATCCTTTCTGTATCTCAATTATTTCTATAAATATAAACCATTTTCAGGGCCATCTTTAGATAGAACGTAGGAACCCTCACCAAAATTTAAGTATTTAGCATTGATAATCTTGGTCCAATGATTGTATTCCTTGATTACCCTCCAACATTGATTTTATAAGAGAGATTGATTCATAAGTATCACCCTTGTGATCCCAAATAATCCTTTATAATAAGGGAGACATTTTTGTTCCAGGAGATAAAAGGAAATCTGAATCTATCCTCCATTCATCTCCAAAGGAAGTATTGACAATTTTTACTCACAGGTCAAATTACCACCCCTACCATTAAGAGATTTACACACCATGTTTTTTTGTATTTTTATTAATTATTTGGTCTTGAAAATTCCTTATATAATCCATGGTTAACAGGTCTTAGGTTTGTTTAGGTGATTTAAGGTCTTTCCCTTCACTTGTCTTGCATTTGTCTAGTCATTTTTGGCCTTTTTGAGCCATTCTCAATGGTGAGAAGAGTCCAAAGTGTCTTTATAATTTACCTAACATGTTTAAATTTCATTAAATTCCTAAAAAAATGTATAATTAGGTTTATCACATTTTGGACTAACTCCATGACTTATTTCTATGCAAAATCTAACCATTTTATGTCATTTAGAGATGTTTTTGATAGTATTTGATTAATAATAATATTTATTCCATATTTATTCACGTAATTATAAATTTTAGAGACTCAATATAACATTTTATATCATTTAATTAAGATTTCCTTTGTGAAAATAGCCTTTTTAGTGCAAAATAGGACTTTTTGAGGCATTTATTTTGGTTTTTTGAGGATTTTTGTGAGAAAATCATTATGGAGGATTAATTTTGTCCTAAAAGGTTCATATAAATTGTTTTGTGAATATTTGGGTGAAATTTTTTCAAAAACCAACTTCACTCCAAACTTGACCTTTCTTGCATGCCTAGAAGGGCAATTTTCAAATGCTCAGTTTGAAAAGAGGAGAGAGAATTAGGATATATAAATTTTTAAATTTTTATATGTCTAATTAATTTTTAAATTAGTGTCATTTTTTGATGTATTGGTTCCCCCATCCTTATGAGAAATTGCTAAGAGTGACAACATGTCACTATACCCTATGCATTTGAGACAGGTCTATTCTTTGACCTATTTATCTAGCTCAAAAAATAGTGAAGAGAAATGATTTTGGGGAATTTTTTAGGGGTTATGAATCTCATTTTATTCATGGTATATTTTTATAACTCCTAGGAAGTTACTTATAACATAAAACCTTGTTCCTTTCACTATTTTGTTGAGTGGTCTCTTGGACTAGTTTTAAAGAAATGTGTGAGTTTTTAATCAAATTTTTAATCTTTAGAGGTTAGTTTTTTATGTTATAAGTCATGAAACTACTTTTACATGAAATTAAAAGTTCACAAGTTTCCATTATGAGTGTGTCTCTATGATGGAGTTCAATTTGAATATGTTTCTTCAATAAGGTAATAATGCACTTTTTGAGCTTGTTCAATGTTCTTATCCAATCATAGTGGATTAAATACATTTTTAATTGTTTTTATCAAGAAACAAGTTAAAATATACATCATGACCTTAAAAAAGCCTCCAAATTCTTGCATCATGGTTGGAACTCAGTCTATACATTCAAGGATGAGCACCTTCAAGTCCTGAGGCATTCATTGAAATTCATAATGAGTCTTGAGAAGTTGAGAAATTATCTATATTAACATGAAAACTTAGACACCTATAATATCTCAATGCCATACATGATTGTGTTAAGCAAGTGAAAAGTACATATAGGTCTGCATCATACATAACCATCTACTATTGCCTTCAAGTATGTCAACCATGTGGGATGAGAGCATTTGATCTTGTCTTAAGCTCTTAATGTTGTAAGAATTGATTTTAGACCTTCAAAAAGTCCTATAAATGTTTAGGAAGCCATAATCACACTCATTGTCAAATGTCCACTTCTAATGCCCTATACACTATATATCCACCTATAAGTGGTCCCCACAAAGATCCAAAGGTGTTGTTTTGAGGGAGATTAACAAGTTTGAGACCTTCATCAAGTTGGAGTAGGTGATTGTATAACATAACATCCATGTTTGGGTCATGAATAAAAAGTAATTTTGAGAGTTGAGTCATTTCTTCAAAAGAGGAATTCAGTGACAAATTTCCCTAAAGAATGAAAATAGTGACCCTACAACTTTTTTGGAATTTCCATGAAAGGAAAAGTGAGAGTTTTGACCACTCTAGATGACTCTATTTGATATTCCTCATATGGGGATATAAACTTGAAATAATGTTGGTTGATATGACTAGGACTAAGTGGATAAGGTCTCTAAAATTTATGTTGATTCACTACCTTTTTTCAATGTTTTCAACAGGATTTTGAACTTGTAATATGACTATATAGGGACTCCAACATATTAGGTTGGTTAGTACATGAGATTAGAGGCTATTAGAATGATTAGGACTAATGGTTCAATATACATATCAGTAATAGATATATATCAGGGTCATCATTCATATGACCACCTACAAGCCCTAGTATAGGTCTAAATTGACACTGACAATTAGTTATGATGTGGCAATAGAGGTAACGTTGAGCGCTCATCTAAAAGACCTAGTTTCCAAACATGACTAAAGTGATTTTAAAACACCAATAATACCAAGAGTTTTAATGCCTAATGGGGATAAATAAAGTATCATTAAATGACACCTAAAAGTTTATTTTTTTGCGTTATAATGATACTTAGTCCATAAAAGTTGTCATAAGATTAAGCATGTTGGAGGAATGGTGAAGAGTTCCATATAAGAAAGCATGAAGAGACTTTAAGTCAAGGTTTAAATATGAATGAATGATATAAATAGGAAAAGTTAAAGTTATTATCAGGACTAAATGGATAAAAATTAAACTATATCCCTATAGTGACCTATAACCACCTTACTATAGTCATCAAGTGGCACAAAATGCACTATAACCACCTTAGCATTTTAAAGAAATGCCTTATGAAAGGAAGGTAGTTCTTAGGTTCTAAGTAATGAATTGGTTTCAAAGAAAGGATTTAAGGTATCCAAATATTTTTGAGCCTTAAATGAGTTTGGATAATACCTATCTTAGGAATGAATGCACACCTACAACCCCACAATGCTCATAAAAGATCCTACAACCACATGTATCAGTCAAAGCACAATGAAGGGATTTTTAAGCACATAACATGCTATAAGTTTCATTTAAATAAGATGATACAAAGGATAAATAATTATTATAACTTATCAATGGATTTTCATGGTGTAAAAAAAATAAGTCTTTTTGAAATAGGCACCTACAGCTATAGCATATACAGTCAAAAACCTCATGTAAGTTTGTGATCTAAGAACATGGAGGAAATTATGATCATTTGAGAAGTTTCACGTTGTTTTGTGGTATAAAATTTTATTTAATGACTTCAATAATTATTTTAAAAAAATATTAAGGTGCAATGAAGTATCTATCTATAGGTTGGGTGTTTTGGAACAAGTATTATGGTCATAAATTGACCATGTTTTCATGATTATGCCAAGAGAAAGGTGAGTGTTTAAAGTTTTCATGAATGAAAACTCCATTATTATTAATTATGTGTATTAATGAATTATAATATAAATTTATTAAGTATAAAAATTAATTAAACAATAAAATATAGTTTTCAAAGAACAACATATAGTCTATATGCCATTTTTGCACATAGACAATGCTTAGAAAGTTTGACTTGGGATTTTTGAGGTTTGGAGGTGATAGAAAGGTATATTTGACTTGATTTTTTTTAAATAGGTTCATCATGACCAAATAATAACCCTGATTCATTTTTTTTCATGGTAAAATAGGGAAAATTTCCACTATTTTGTCTCATAATAAGGCCACTTTCAGTCATGCACAGAGACAAACAATGGAGAAAATGTGACCAAAATTAGTGTTGGGTGTCTTATAAAAACCATGTGATGATTTTTGATGATGTAATAATATGTTTTGATATTTAAATAACATGTATTGGTACATGGTATAATTATAAAATAGTTATAAATGTTGGTGTAAAATCATATGCAGTTAAACCCTATGGGTCTCAATTTGGCCTAAAGCCCAAATTAGAGGTCATTGACACTTTTTGCACTTTTTGTGAATTTAAATACTTGTATTAATGTTTTTATGGATATATAATGTATTTATAAACTCTTATTATGATTATAATCCCACAAAGAAACCATTTTTGAGCTTAAAGACCATCACAAGGTGCACAAATTGAAGAAATTAACTCGATAGGCCAAGTTTGGATGCTCACCCCATCAAGGAGGTTTATCATGGAACATAAAGGAGTTAGGTGATGTTTTATGTGGTATTTAAATTAAAAAAAATTAAATTTTTTATCATTTTTGACATTACATTTTTATGAATCATCCTTAAAGTGAAAACTACCAAAAACCCTCCAAAAACATTATTTTGAACCAGTTTAGAAATATTGAGTTGGATACCCATCCAAATAGAATATTTTATTAATGAAAAATAATATAGGTTGTATGGGAAACTAAGAGGGTTGTTCACATGTTTTTTTTTGTACCTTTAATTATACATATTTGTACAAAAATGGTACTTTTTGATGTTTTTGAGCTAAAATGAGTGTTCTAAGGAGTGTATAAAGACTCCAATTGATGGAAAAGGAATATCAAGAATTTTTTTTACATTATTAAGATAAAAAACTAATAATAAATAATACAAATGTTCCCAAACTATTCCATTCTTTTAGGCTAGTCAGAAAATGCCTTCAAAAGATAAGCCTTCCCAAGGCCATTTCAAAGATTTAGTACTTCTAGGCGGTTCTAGATCACAAAACTTCACATGGATAATGGTGTTGGAATGATAAAATTTATTCAAATTTTTTTCAAATTTTCAAACATGTGTGAGCTCCCAAGTGCAAAATTCCACACTCTAGGATTAAAAGAGCTAATTGGGCCTATTTTGGCAAGATGAATGGGCTAGAAAGCATTTCAAAACTTGGAGTATGGGCACAAAATTTTATATGGAGCTGTAGGAGGATATTTTTTATCTTGAAAAAGTATTTTTTACATCATAACTTCCAACTTATCCTAGATAAGGAGCTTCGCTTGAAACATGGCTATAAGGAATATATGGAAAATGCAAGATTTGAGTGTCAAATCAAGATTTATGGAGTATATGGTGCTTTAAATCATCTTTAAAAGGTAATTTTGTATCATAACTAATACATAAATGGTGTAAAATTTCAGGTTTGATGTAATGTTGGAAAAAACTTCTCCTTTTCCCTCTATGCCACAGTGCAAAATGAGCCTTTTGAGGGGTTTGAAGTCTAAATAGGTGCATATATCCTATTACAAAGAATTATAAAGTTAAATAAGGATATTAAACGACATAATAAAGGTAGGAATAATTCAATAAATATTTTTAATGAAGGAATTCTTTTGAAAAGGTCTCTAACAAGTGTAAATACGACTCTTTCTCTTGCAAAGCCTCGTGTAAGACAAAATCAATTTATTGAAGGAGTATTATAACCAACTCAGGCCAAGTGTTAATGAATAATTAATGATAATATATAAGGTTTAAAACCAAATAATTTAATTCACTTTAATACCTACATCCATGGAGGATACCCATTCATCAAGGGAGATAGGAAAGCTAAAATCTAGGAGTTGATGTAAGAATCTAAGCACTTTGCAAGTGATATAGGATTGACCAAGCATTATGAAAAATTTAATAAATAAAAAATATATAATTATATATTTTCAACTCCAACATATGGATAATTAATATTTGGAAGGTTGAATAATGTTATGTTGGGTTTGAAGAAGGATAAACAAAAAGTCTTATGTCCTAGTTTTGAGGATTCTTATCTCTTTCTCTCTCTTCTCTCCTATTCTCTATATTTAATCCAATTTTTGGAATTAAAAAGGATCCTTAACCTGAGTTATGGAAATTACATACTAAAAAATAATTCATACTTACCTATTTTGATGAATTAGATATAATTCATACCTCCTCAAAGTTGGATTTAGTGTATTTTCATAGTTTGTTGATGAATGATAGTGATAGTTCTTGATTCCTCTCATATTATCCTTTCCTTATTACCTATTTTATATTGTTAATATCATCCTTTAAATTTTAATAGTGTGCTTAAATACTCTTGTTTTTATGGTAAGTGAAATCTTTATTTAGTGTCTTTGAGAGACATATTGAATAGGTGCCTTAGATCATGCATCAAGCATGAGCCTCTGTATGAAATATTATTGTTTGGAGATTGGCATATGAGAAGTGTAGTTAATTTTATGTTATTATCCATCCCTTTAGTGCATATAACACAATTATATGTCATATTTTTGTGTATCATCCTAGTTAGATAGGGTTTCCTTTCAGTTCACCTTCTTTCCTTTTCCCTTAGAAGTTAGTACTGTAGAGTAGGAATACTAACTAGCACCTAAAGGGGAGATATCCATTATAATATATATATATTAAATCCACCTATCAAGACACCCATAACCTAGGATTGTCTCCATGTTAATTTAGACTGTGAAGGCCTAAAAACATCTTCACAAGGGTGCAAGTTTAGAAGACAATAGGAAGCTCTTTTGAATTTGTTCAATCTGATCGTCCAATTTTCCTAGAATAAAAAATAAAGACATGAAATAAATAGGTATAATTTTCAAGGAACTTTTAATAATTTTTAGTTTTTTTCCTAAGAGAACAAATTCCCTTTCCATAGAGATAGCGCCCTCTAAATCTTATCAATGAGAGGATTCCTGAATCTTGTTTTCATAGAGCTATCAAAAAGAGGAATGCCAAGATATAAAGAAAAGAGATTATTTATAACATATCCAATGATCTTGGAGATATTTTATTGTAAGGAGAGTGGAGTGTTTATACTTTTGAGGAAATTGACACTATGGCCAAAAATAATCTCATAGATTTCAAGGATTTTCTTGAAGCATTTTGCTTCAAAAGCTGAAGCATCTCTCATCATCAGAGTGTCATCTAAAAATTGCTAATGGGTGAATAGTTTGATGTTTAGGTATTTTAGGATTCCTTTAATTACCCTAGAATATTTAATCATATAAATTATAGTACTTAAAGTTTTATCCATAATGATAAATAAATAGGGATATAGAATATCTCTCTGTTTGAGACCTTTTCCTATTGGGAAAAACCCCTAATAACCCCATTAATGATTACTATTATAGGATCAATCTATACCCTTAAATAGAGTTCTTCAGGATCTCTCCAATTGAGCTACATAATGGGAACAACCCTAGGTTATGGGTCACCTATAATGGGGTTAGACATCTGAAGAAGGCTGACTTCCTCTTGATGCTCACCTAATCTAATGAAAATTATTGAGAAAATGGTTAGAAATGGTTTGAGGGTTCCTAATAAGGCTAAAAGGGTGATGCAAAAAAGTTAAATGGCAACTCATATAATCTTTAACCCATACTGGATCAACATAAGACAACTATAGCTCACACAACCTCATAATCTCACTATTTGAATAAATATTTTGTAGAAAAGGTTCCAAGTAGAACACTAATATAGACCTAAAAGTTAGCTTGAAAGCACCTTCAAAGAGGTAATAAAAAGGATAATGAAATATGAATACGCTCCTTCATAAATTTACCATACACAAGTTTACAAAGCATTGATTAAAGACAAGAGATAGGCAAAGAGTTTATTCTTTTACTTTATAAGGAAGTTCTTACAGTATTTTGACAAGGTTTAACCATATAAAATGACCACACATTTTAAAGAGTCTTAATTATTATCCTTATCACATAAAATAATGAAAAATTCCAAGAGCTAAGAACCCCCATAATAGGAATGAGACTAGGATATATAGAATAAAGGAGAGATAAAAAAATGTGGGAGCATGTAATTAGAGAGGGAACACACCCTCCTAGATCATTTATTGAAACTTGAGCTGAAACATTTTGATTGAATGTTCTACCACCCTTTTGATCAATTGGGACATTATTCATGGCTTACCAAGTGGAAAATTCTCCATAGGATTTGGGGATGCATTGAATGATCTTAGCTATAAGTCCCAACCATTGGATCCTTTTCTTTGATCTTTCACACCATCTCCCACTCAAAACAAAACTTCCATGCTCATAGATCTAAAAAAATCATGGATTTTCCTACTTTAGGTAGCTGCCTATCACAAATATGGCCATTTTAAAGGATGAGAAACCTTTTCAATAATCAGAGACATCTACCCTCAATTAAATCTAGACCCAAATATATTCTATAAACATAAAAACAATATCCTTTATTGGTTTTTATGGACCTATAAATTTCATAGCTTTTATCTTGGTTTTTGTTAGGTCTATAAGACCTATTTTTGCCTTTGAGTATCTATAGGAAATGATAACTTCATCATATATAGGTCTCCTTTAAATAATGGCAAACATAGTCATATAATGAACTATGTGTGACATGAATCTTTTAACCATAGATCTATATTTACCTTAAATGGTTCCTCCTTTATCATTGACTACCTTAACTACATCACTGTCCCTTTAATGGCATTCTAACAAGATTTGATGGTGGTGGGATAATATCTATAAGACTTATTTATATCGGTCAAAAATTGATCCTCTAGTTTGAATTTGTCTATCGAATATTACTAGGGAAAATTAAATTACCCTAACCTATCTTTACTCACATTAGATTTGTATATCCTTGCTATTATATATTGAAAAATTGATATTCTACACACTATTGAACTCCTTGGTATGAATGAACATGGTCCATTAATTTCCTACCATGAATATCCTCTACCATGTTGACTTTCACTCACACTATTGGATAAATATGTATAAATAAATACAAACTTTAATATACCTAGGACCACTTTCTTATTATTCAACATGCACCATTAGATCTCTACATAGTGAACCTACACTATTAGATCTTGTCCAATTTGTAGCCTTTTAAGTTATTTTAACATAGGGACCTTTTGACTTGTTTGACCAAAGCATAAATAATTAGATTTGTGTTATCAGTATGTGATCTCATGAAGACTATTATATCTCGATAAAATTTAAGCCTTTTAAGGAATTTTTGAATCCAAATGATCATTTGTGAATCTCAAACTTGACACTTGCGTGAACATCCTACCTTGCAGGTCTAACTTTGAAGATCCATAACTTGAGCTAGAAAGCTCGCACATACATGAAACTTATACAGCACATTCCTAAAATTAATAAATTCATGGTGTTGTAATATTTTGGATCATAAGGATATATAAGGTGTATTTATAAAATGTAAAAGTAAATTGGTCTATTTTATTTTTATATGATGTCTTGATGATGGTCTGGTTCTTTTAGATTTGTGCTTGATCTTTTGCATGAAATCTTCAAGGCTTAGATGAACTCCTAGGGCTTGTGAAAAACATGATTCATGATCATGAATGTTATGACCACCATGGAGACCTGATTTATTAAATTTAAACAAACTACACTTTTAAGTTAACTTGAAATGTTTCAAAATCTTTGAAAGTTGCATGAGATCTTTTCTCCTACTATTAGATCATTTGTTCAGTATGAACTCTACTCAGCATCTTAATTCATATGAAGACCCATAGAATATTTACTAAAATGTTAATTTCTTTATGTGGGACTTAGCCAACATTTTTTGTGACATCCTAGGGTTGCATGCCTTCTATAAAAGACTAATGACCTTAAACTGATCCATTGGGCATATGGAGTCCCAATTCTTTTATCAACTGATCATGAAGATAGTCCAAATATATCCTTATATATAAATTCTCTTGAATCAAAAAGAAACAAATAAAATATAATAATAAAGTTCCCAAGGTACTTTTAAAAATGAAACACCCAATAGAAAAGGAATATGTACAAGGCACTATACTATGATACAATGGATGAAATGATTTTAATAACAATAATTCAAATGAAATACATTGACTAGGGTGGGTAATACCTCTCCATCTAGTTAGGAAAGATGAAAATCATTATGTTCCTTGTATCCATAGATCAAATAAGGACCACTCCACAAGCGATCAAACTTGGTATGGTTTCCTGGCTTAGCCTTATTTGAGTCTCATTTAAGGACTAGGTCCCCTTACTTGAAGCTCCTTACTATATCTCTCTTGTCAAAGGATTTTTTGACCTAATATTGATGTGAATCTAAAGCCTTCATTGCAAGGTCCGTGGTTTCTTCTAGCTCTATGAGCCATATCATGCTCACATCCATAGGATCATCCTCCATCAACTCAAGTTGATGGGCTAATTCTAGTGTAGACAACTCAAGAGATATATAAAATTTAGCTTCCCTTCCATACATAAGGACATATCGATAATTTCCAACATAAACTTTAGGATTTTTTCTATTATCCCATAAAGTTGTACTTAACTTGGTATGCCATATTATTTGATTCTCATCCATGGTCTTCCTAATGATCCTTAGTAGGTTCTTATTTGTGGATTTTGTTATTCCATTTCCTTGAAGATAGTAGTTAGAAGAGGTGCTGAGGTAGATGCCTATTTTAAGATCCCATTCACTTTTATTCATGTCAAGGAATGTTAAGTCATTTTCTAAAATCATAGTGGCTAGGACATCGAACCTACTAATAATGTTGTCATAGAAATCCAACACTGCAGCTTCATTAGCCTCCTTCAAAGAAATTTCTTCTACCCACTTGGTGAAGTAGTCAATTGAAGTGAGAACCCATTTATGCCCCTCACTTGATGTTGGATTTATCATCCCTATGAAGTCAAACCCCCATTATATGAAGGGTTGTTCCAATTTAATTGGATTGAGTGGAAGCGTTGCTATTTTTTGTTTTCCTACAAAGCGAACACACTTTTGGCATTTTCTAAACCATGTATGATCATCCTTAAAAAGAGTGGGATAGTAATAACCAGCCCTCATTACCTTCACTACTGTGGTTCTAAGTATAAAATGGCCTCCTACATGTCCATCACAAAAATTTTCCAAGAGCTTGGTCACTTGATTCTCATCTATGTACTTAAGGAGTACCCCATTGAGGTACCTTCTAAAAAAACTCCATCAACCAATGCATAAGGTATGAATTTAAGCCTAAAATACCTTCTTTTAGCCTTGTCCAAACCTTAGGGGCATTCTTTAATTATTAATAAGTGAGTCATATCTTGAGGTCAGATCTTTTGAAGTAGAGGTACACCTACCTATGAGTTTTCTTGGGTCACCAAAATAGCTTCCTTGTCTTCTTAGGGATCATTCACCATGTGCTTACATAAACACTTTCCCCTTACCAACTTGGTTACTTTGATCTCCACATCATATTCCATGACCTTGGTGATCTAGCCTACTCTCTTTTCATTCAAATCTTTGGTAAGGAAGAAGTTTCTAACTCCAAGATGAAACACCATTAGATATATCTTATTATTGGAGAGAAGTGACCTAAAATTATTGAGACTCCTCAAGGATATAATAACCTATTTTTAAATGAAGGTATACCTCACCTCATATCCTTCTATCTCTTTATTAAAAAAGATAATTGCCTACTCTATTCCTTCACCATTATTCTATATCAACATACCTGATATGTTATCAACATTGGAAAAGGTGTACAATATGAAGTCCTTGTATAATTCAATATTCATGAGTGATGGTGCTTAGGCAATGGCCTAATTGATGGCCTCAAAGGCTAACTTACTTTCATTTAACCAAAAAAACACTTGTATCTTCTTTATCATGGTGGTGATGGGTTTGACCAAGTTTGAAAAACTAGGTATGAAACTTCTCACAATGGTGATCTTCCCAAGGAAGCTCTGGATCTCTTTCTTATGCCTTAGTAAGGACAAGGCTAAGATAACACTTAATATATCAACGTCAATGGATAATCATTATTTAAAAAAAATATGACGTAGTAGGTTGCCTTCATGCATAGAAAAAACACACCTCTTAGGTTATAAAGAGATCTAATAATCCCTGTATCTCTAAAATATTAACCTTAGATGGTCCTTGTACTCACAATCTTTCTTGGATAAAATTATGATGCCATCCAAGTAGACCAATACCATTTGATTTAGTGGTCCTTAAAAGGCCATGTATATTTCTCTTTGAAATGTTTCCCCTATGATAAACAATCTAAAATGCATCTTATGGTGAGAAAATGTGCCGCATTTAGTGGTGAAGTCAGTCTTATGCTAGTCCTCCTCTCTCACTAGCACCTGGTTATAACTTGAATTCCCATCCAAGAGAGATAAGCATTATAAAAAAGTAACTATATGAAGAATTTTTTACATGGATGGTAGAGGGTAATGATCCTTCAAAGAGACTTTATTCAGATCCTTAAAATTAACACATAACCTAATTTCCCCATTTTTTTCCTAATAGGTACTAGATTAACTACCCATGATAAGTGCTTAATTGGAAATATGATCTTGGATTTAATTAACTTGGTGAATTCCTTCCACATGAACTCTTAAATCTTGGGGTTTATTAGCGTATAATTTTTCTTGATAGTCTTGGAATTAGCTTCTATTTCTATAGTATGTTGGGTCAATTTAGGATCAAATCCTCTTAGGTTTCTAAATTTCCAAACAAAGATGTCTACATATTCTTTACAAAGCTATATGAAATCATGCCTTTCAAATTTAGTGCTTACCTTTCCAAGATTGAGGAGCTTGTCCTCAAGGATAATAACTCTCTCATAGTTCTATTCATTATTTGACATCACTACTTTATCCTACCTCATATGGTCCCCTTTATTAAAGAGACCTTCTATGGTGACTATCCATTTAAGAAGCTTATTGGACCTTAATTAAACATTCTTCTCCCCATACTAATGCTATAACTTTCCTTGGTTAATGGAGGAGAACTCCACATCTTTCTACAAGAAACACACAATCTATTTATAAATTTTAAAGACATATGAATGATACTCATTATCTAGCACTAATGATCTTATTACAACATTCACATGTGGTTTCACATTAGTTCTTTTCAATTTGTTATGGATTTGAAAAAGGATCCCCCACAACTATTAGTTTATCAACATGTTAATTTTGGCCACTTGGCACTAATTAGACATTGAAGGCCTTAAAGTCCTCAATTAGGTCCCACACTCTATGTTTTTAGGACTTAATTAAGGGGTTATTAGTGACATTATGGCCCTTCAGTTTGTGCACAACCAATTCACTATCCCCATAGACGTACAATAGCTTAATCCCTATCTTACTATCCCATTAAAAGCCATGGATGAGACCTTCATATTTTGATGTAATGTATGAGTAGCTATATTGGAACCTATATGAAGAGAAAAATTTACCATTTGAAAGGGAAACTAACATAACACTTATACCCAATCCATGCTTTCTCTTTGAGCCATCAAAGAGTAATTTCCATAGACCACTAAGATCTTATTGAGGCCTCATGAGGGATGGCATAGACTGATCTTCATCATGTAAATAATAGACACCCAAGTCCCTTTATTCAACACCCTCTAAGGGGTATACCAATTACTTTCCATTCCATAGTTCATCCAAGAACATGCATAACATTTCTTTTGGATAAGTGTTAACACCTAACCCATTGAAAATTCATCCTCATAAATAATGTTATAATTAATGTTTGTGATATCTAGCCCACAAGGCTCTATGTGGAATTTTGTAATGGGATCATCTTTGATTGAAAATTTGGTCCCATAAATTGTTTTGAATGCCATGTATTACCAATATGATATAAGATAACCTCATATCTTTGCTATAAACTCTCTAGATATGCATAGTGCAAAGATAAGAGGCATAACAAGGATCAATACATCTTGAGCCACTAAGATACTAGGGTAAGAATGCATGGTCATAATGAGGTCTATGATTATAATAGATGGATTAGTAGAAGAACCATCAAGTTGCATCACTCCTTTGGATTGGGGCTCATATTTTAGACCAAGATAATCAACTGTGGACTTTAGCATTACTAGGGTACTAGCTCCACTATCCATTGAGCAATTATGCACCAAAGAATTACCAATGATCACTTAAATGTATAAGGCAAGAGGTTTGACCAATTTACCTGGGTTACCCTTCATTTTGTCTTTTTGCTACATTGGTAAGGAATACATTCTCCTTACTTAGTGGTTTGTCTGTAACATTGATTTTTTATATTCCTTCTTGAAGGATGTCTACTTGACCAAGCATAGAGAGCATGTCCAACATTGGCACACTCACATTGTACCTTTTCATTTGTTCCATAATGTTGATGGGTGAACCAAAAACCTTTGGTTTTACTTTAGGGGCCAAAACTATACCTTTATCTTGTGAGTTTTGAGGGATCAAGACATTTCTTGATTTTGACTGCTTACAACTATTGGGACCTTTGCAATAATAAAAAGTCCAATTAGCTTGGATATTGAAGGAGTAACGGTAGGAGGTTCCTTGCTTGGTTCCTAGTTACCATCCATGTTCCTTATTTTGAATCTTGTATTTGATGCCACTAGAATATAATCTTGGTTATAAATAGCCTATTGGTTAAGTGTATAACAATATTCTTGTTCATAGTACACCATTATAACACCTAACTAGTTTGATCCTTGATAAGGGATTTAACCCTGTTAAGGCTCTTCTAGCTTAGTCATCATAGGTAACTCTATGTTTTGGGCCATAATAGCTTGGTTGTATAAAAAATTAGTAGATTTTTTTCATTGTTCATTGAAAGCCTGGGTGAAATCAGTGGTTGGAAGCATGGGTTGTCCAAAAAATTGATTCCAAGGCATGGTATACTAAGCTCCTTGAGCCACATTATTTTGAACTGGGACCAAGGCTTTGGAAGTGCTTTCAACATTAATGTTTTAGTTATTTTTCCTATTATGTCCATGCTACCCTTGTCCTTAGTTTTGACCTTGGCCTTGGCCTTGGTAGTTCCCTTTGTATGGTGACCTATTTTCTTGAAAAACTTGTTGTTGAGGTTGATATGAACCTTGATAATGCCTATTGAAAGCCTATTTCCTCTTAACATTCACTATATCATTTCCTAAGGATTATAACATGGTCTTGATCTCTTGAAATTTCTTTTTCCCTTGGTAATCATTGGATCCACTAGTGTAATCTTTATCTTGTTTTTGTGTAGGCATTACAATAATTGTTGGTGTAGGAGGAATGACATCAAGTGGAGGGATAAAAATAAGAGGTGGTCTAATTTTAGGAAATAAGGGCATTGGTGGTCTAGGTATAAGCTTTCTAGCTTGAACCAGGCAATTTTATACTTTGATGTCCACCTCATAAGCATCTGGAATTATATTCCCTCTCATGGATTGGATCATCACTACTATGTCACTATTTAAAGCCTTAAAGTAGTAAAGGAAGGAAAGGTTAGGGGCTGATCTAACTAATATTGGGATTCTATCCCATGTTTTTTGAAGCCTTACATTAAAGTCTTTCATGACTTCATGAGGAGCTCTCTTAATGGTATTTAGTTACTCTACAAGTGACAAATGGTCACTTTTGTCCTCAAATCTTTTATACAAGGCATCACCTAATTGGTCCCATGTTTGAATAGAATTAATAGCAAGGCCTTTTAACTAATGTAGGCCCTTTCCTTTTAAATAATTAGCTAATAACCTAATAGTTATATATTACTTAGTGACATTATGGATATTAAAAAAATTGTCTATGTCTATGAGGTGATCAAAAGGTGTTGTAGCTTGGTCTCCAGTATAATGAGTGCTTTTAAGATCTGCAATTTAGATAGGATCATATTGGTCAAGGTATAAAGGTATTTAGCCATTTAAATACATAAAATTAAAAGTTATAAGGTCTTCCATGGCTAAAAAATGATTTATTAAAGGTCATCTTGGAAGTGTAGGACTTGAAAATGACTTAGGAGTAAAGGTTACTTGATATGGATGTGTATTGGCAAACCTTAATCTTTTTGATGAATTTAAGGGTAGTTCAAAAAATTCAAAGGGAATAAATCTTGAAGATTAACTTTTTTTAACCTTTAGAATGGGATGAAGTCACTATTATTTTATTAGAATGTTGAATCTTCCCTTTGGAGTCACTAGATGTTTTTATTTGGGAGCTTAACTATTGCAAATTTTATCAAGCCAACATCAACATTGATGAATCTTCCTTAAACCATAGTCTTATTGAGTGTGCCAAAAAATAGTAAAAGCTCAATATACACCCTTGGAAAGAGTTCTTCAAGATATCTCTAATTGATCTACACAATGGGAATAACCCTAGGCTATGGGTCACCTATAATGGGGTTAAACCTTTGAAGAAGGTCAGATTTCTCTTGATGCTCAACTAAACTAATGCAAATTTCAAATAAAACGTTTATAAAGGGATTAAGGGATCATAATAAGGATAAAATGGTGATTCATCAAATATAAAAGGACACTCATATAATCTTGAACACACACTGGATCAACATAACACAAATATAGATCACACAACCTCACAATCTCACTAGTTACATAAATATTTCATAGAAGAGGTTCTAATTAGAACACTAATATATATCTATAAGCTATCTTTAAAACACCTTCAAAGATGTAAGTAGAAGGATAGTGAACTAGGAATACCCTCCTTCACAAATTCACCATACACAAGCGTACTAAGCATTGATTGAAGACAAGAGATAGGCAGAGTGTTGATTACATTACTTCAAAAGGTAGTTTTTATAATATTTTGATAGGATTTAACCATATAAAATGATCACACTTTTACAAGAGTCTCAATGAGTATCCTTGTGCTATAAAATAATGAAAAATTCTAAGATATAAGAACCCCCATAATGGGAATGAGACTAGGATATAAAAGAGAAGGGAAAGAGAGAGATAAAATGTGGGAGCATGCTATTTAAGAGGAAACACACCATCATAGATCATCAATTGAAACTTGAGCTACCACTTTTAATTGAACACTATGACACCCTCTTGATCAATTAGGACATTAATTATGTATTACCAAGTGGAAAATTCCCCATAGGCTCCAAGGATGCATTGAATGCCCTTGGCTACTATTCCCAACCACTAGATATTTTTCTTTGATCCTTCATGCCATTTCTCACTAAAGACAAAATTTTAATGCTCATGGATCTAATAGAATCATGGATTTTCATAATTAAGGTGACTAACTATAAAAAATATGACCATGATAAAGGATGAATAGCCTCTTCATTAATCATATACATCTACCCTCAATCAAATATAGACCTAGATCTTTTCTATAGATGGAAAAATAATATATTTTATTTGTTTTCCTATAACCACATATATCAATGTAGACCTATAGACTACATATATTTGAACTTGATCTATATAGGTCTATAATACCTATATTTTCCTCTAATTATCTATAGGAAATGAGGACTTCATCATATATATATCTCCTTTAAATAATGATAAACACAGTTATAAAATGAACCCTATGTCCCATGAATATTCAAACTAGAGATCTATATTTAGCTTCAATTGTTCCCCCTTTATCATTAATTACCTTTATTACATAACTATGTCCATTTAATGGTATTTAAATGAGATTTAATGGTGATTAGATTATCTATGTAAGACTTATTTATATCATTCAAAAACCAGTCATTTGGTTCAACCTTGTCTATTGAATATTTCTAGGGCCAATCAAATTTCTCCAACCTATCTTTACTCCAATTATATTTTTAGATCCTCACTATCATATCTTGATCTATTGACATCTTGTGCACTATTCATATCCTTGATATAAATGAATGTGGTCCATTTATTTCTTTCCATGAAGATCTTTGACATGTTCACTTTCACTTGCACCATTGGATCAATATGTATAAAGTAACATGAGCATTTGATCTACCTAGTCCCACTTTCTTTTCAATGAACATGCACCATTGAATCACTCTTTGGTTAACCCATGCCATTGGATCTTATATGAATTTTATCATTTTAAGGGTTTTTAACACAAGGACCTTTTGACATGTTTGACCCAAGTATGAACCATTAGATCTATGTTGTCAGTATGAAAGATCATGCAGACTATTATATATTGATCAAATTTAAACCTTTTAAGGAATTTTTGAATCTAAACGGTCATTTGTGAATATAAAACTTAAAAATTTTACAAATGTCCTACCTTGTAGGTCCAAATTTGAAGCTATATAACATGAGCTAGAAAGCTTGTGCAGATATGAAACTTGTAGATCATGTTTCTAGCATGAAGAACTCTATGGCAATGTAATATTTTGGCTCATAAGGCTATATAAGGTGTATTTATAAAATGTACAAGTGAATTGGTTTTCTATATTTTTATGTGACTTCTTGATGATGGTATAGTTCATTTAGACTTGATCTTGATCTTTTTCGTGAATCTCCAATGCTTGGATAATCTCTTGAGTCTCTTGCAAAACCTGCTTCATACTCTTGAATGTTATGACCACCATGGAGACCTACTTTCATGAATTTAGACAAACTAAAGTGTAAGTTAACTTAATGTGTTTCAAAACATTTTTAGGCTACATGAGATCTATTCTCCGACTATTGGATCCTTTATTCAACATGAACTCTGCTCAACTTCCTTTTTCACACCAAGACCTCTAGAATCTTTATTGCAATGTCAAGATATGTAGGCCAAAATTTTATGTTTATGTGGGCCAAAATTTTAAGTTTATGTGGGCCAAAATTTTCCAACAATTACTAAATACATATGGGAAGATATGTAGGAGGTTACCAAGTTTTTGATAGTCTAATTAAACATAAACTTAAGGAGGATTCTATCTAAAAAATTCCAAGAAACTCTATCATAGGCTTTATTCATATCCAATTTTAGAAACATACCTTACCGAGAGTAATTATCCACTAAATGAATAGTTTCATGGGCTATGATGATGTTTCCTAAAAAAATTATACCATACATAAAAGCCTCTTATTTTTTTGCAATCAATTTGTCAAGAAAAATTTGAATTCTTAGGGACAGACCTTCCATGCAAATTTTGTAAAAAGCAGAACAAAGACTTATGGGTCTAAAATATTGAAATTGGTTAGCACCTTGATTATTATGAATGAGAAATAAAAAAGTGTTTTTGAACTCTTGTAGAATAGTTTTGGATTTGAAAAATTTAGTTATAATCAAACAAACATCATTTTGGATATTTGAAGAAATTTAGTTACCAAATATTAACTTTATTCTTCAAAACATTTTCCATAGTCATTTTGTTTTCTTAAATAATCAAATACCATGTTTATGATTAAAGACCAAGTTTCTATCCAACCTTTATTTCCCAGGGTTATTTAACCTCCTCTTATTCTAGGAGATGATTTTCATTTTTTTTTCTTGGAAAATGTCTAAGGGTCATCTATGTACCCTTTTCTACCTACTTATATATTTCTACTATTCTGGATTTTTGATTAGATGGTTTGCCTAAAGATTTTGGTTCTTCACCAACTTTAGCCATTTTTTGTCTTTTTTGTTGGAATTTCATGCACTTTTCCTTGGTCATTTCCTTGATTATTTTAGAACTATCTCTTTTCTTTGTAGAATAACATTAACCTTCACTAGGAGAAAATGTCTTAGGCTCCTCCTAACATTTAATTGGAGTTAGAAGACCCTGAGTAGGCACTAGTTCTTGAATAACTAAATCCTTATTGAACAATAATTCTTCAAAATATTTGGTGTAATTATATATTCTCTCATTAGTTAAGATTATGCCCATTTATTTACATAATAGGGTATCTTATACAAGTGGCCCTATATACCCATGGACCTATGTGTAAATATTATAAATGGTGTGTGTCTCAGTCACAACCTCCACATGTTTAGCATATAAGCCACCTTTATTTAATTTGAATGATATCACCATGCACTAATTTCTATTCTTGAAATTCATATAACATTATTTGAAGTGAAAATACACATTATTGTCATAAAAACATGTCCTTACCATAATTTTAATCTAGTTATCTTCCTCGACAATCTTAGTCACCTAAAAGTTAAAATTGAACATGACATCCATAATCTGAATGTTAACATCATCTATAGCCCCAATAGGTTCCCCTTTGGTATTAGTATCCATAATAAAAACATGATGTGATTGATACAATACAAGAATTATCATTTTTTCCATGTATCTCTCATAATCACATTTACTTCGGTGCTAGTGTCCATCAGGATATCATAGACTAACCATCCATTGATTTTAGCATCCATGAGCAACTCTTGATCGAAATTAGCACCCTTGTCAATTTTAAATAAGCACTCATGTGTTAGGTCTAGTACTGTAACCTTTAACTCTCTATGGTATAAATGTATATTAAGAGGCTATTTATCACTTAAATATTTTTTTATCTTTGAAGAGAGATATTAAACTAGACATATCACCAAATTTATCCTTATGTGCCTAGATTATTCATTGAGATTTCTTCTCTTATTCTTGGATGAGGTGAAGTTCCTCTTACATGTGATTTATCACATGAATACATATAATTTATACTTTCATATATTTTTATCGACCATGGGTAGTCACAATATTAGGTAGTGGGTACACTAATTTGGCTCCTTTTTTTAGGTTCAGTCCTTAACAGGGTCACTTTTTTAGAAGCTATCACTTTTAGAGTAGGTGAGTTATTATTTACTGGTGATTCAATATTAGATTCAAAAAATTTATTATTATTTTTACCTAAAATTATTTTCAAAAAATACCATCCCACCCCATCTCTCAAGCTTTCCCTTATATGTGATCCTATCATAAAGGTCAAGGTAGTGTTTAACTTTGTCGGCATCTTGAAAATATACATAAGTGAGTTACTAGGAATAGTCACATTAAAAGTGGTCCCACAAACCATAGTTTTGACAAGATACTTATCTAATTAAAAACCCATCATGTCCATTAGTGTAACCCACATATCCATGTTTATTCCTAGGGTATCCATACCCAAGATTCTCTAGTCTATACCTTGATGGTCTTACAGCTACCTGCTTCATAACTCACTCTCATACCTCATGAAACTAATCAAACACCTAAAAATAATATGTATTATGGGTTTAGTTGTCATATAAGTTTAAATATAAATACACATTTATCTTAGTTATACATTTTATCATGGTGAAGAACTAAGTATTGTGGCCCTCATAACAAAATTAATAGGAGAATTTTAATGTGCACATACTATTCCTAAGGTAATTTATTTGATTATTCCCTTACACCATGAAATTTATGCACCATAAACTAGTTAATGTGTTATGAAGCTAGTTGGATATACTATATTAAATCAATGTTTGCATATTTTAAACCTACACCTCCACCACTTAGTTGACTCATTGTTCCAACAACCTTGGCTCTTAGTTCATCATCTAATGCCTCTCAGGCTTTTGAAAATGTCTAAATATATGGAAAATCTTATTTGGGTAGTCAATCCTCCCAAAAAACACTAAGAATTTTGCACATGGTGAATGACATATGATATCTTCGACACTAGGCTTTCAAATCTAGCATCACATGTGAGGATGTTCTTACCTAGTTCCTATGTGATTTAATTAAATGAAATAATATTATGTTACTTGAGTTTTAGGATGTTAAAATATTTATAAAAAACATCCTTAAAAAATTCATAGTCCAGTAGATTGAGTAGGATGCAAATTTGTATACCAAGTATGGACACAATTCACCAACATTATCATAAAATCAGATAGTTTTGCTATAGATGCGGTGATAACTTTCCCTTGAAAAAATAATTTCACACTTGTGTATGTGTTATATTTTAATATAAATTATGTAATAATCAAGTGAGATCATGGTAATTCCATAGTAGATATGGGGAATGGTAACATGCACAAGTAGTGTATATAGAGCTTAAAATGCCAACACACTTCCCAATGACACACTGAGACATTGGCTCTTTCTAAATAGTTTTATGACCCCAAAAACTATTTTAAATAACTATTAAATGTCACCACAAGCCATTTACATCATCTATTATGTTTTTATTTGTCTATTAGCATATGTTTCTCCATTTAGAGTTGAACCACTTATCTGGGGCTTAAGTCCTATTCATAGGTGGCATATTGAACTATACAATGTCCTTCTAATGTGTCATTTATATATTCACTAGGCCAATAAATAGATATGTAAATATCTAATTTAATATACAAACCATCCCATATCATCCAATTTTTTAGTGTCCTATACTCCTTAAATTTAGATTGATGTGCATCGACATACTTTTTGGTTGAGGTGGTCTTAGCATTTCCCTTAACCTTGTCTTCCAAATCATGTAATTATTCACTAGTTCTTATTTCCTCATCATCAAAATACAATTCCTCATCACTATAAGTTTCCTCATGACTTTATTATTTTCTTTGGTTCCTCATAAAATCTCTAAAGTTTTAATCCCTCCTTTCCCTAGGATCCATCTCACGCATTACCCTTTGCCAATTTTAACCATACCTCTACCTTATTATCTCACAATCACTTGATAATTATATGTTAATACCTTATATTATACCTTTCATATATCTCACCTCTTATATTCCAAACCTCTATCATGCATTATCACATATTATGCCTATACAAACATCCATATACTCCTATGGTTAGTTGCACTCACCATTATAATAACTAGATGTAATAGGACCTAACACCAAAACTAAAATTTTATCATACTATAACATATCATTTTTTAGTATATTAGGTATCTAAACTTTGAAACATTTATTAAAACAACTATTGAACCCATACATCACATAAGTGATCCATGTGTGATCACCAAAGCTGTAGAGAGAGAGACTAAGCTAGGTTAGACCTCAAGATTATTTGTGTGCAATGGTGAGTCAATTGGTGATTAGTATGAAGGCTATTATACATATTCATATTTCCTACTATTTATATTAAGTCATAAATTAGGGATGCCATTGTGAGTGAAAGTATAATAGTAAGTAATAAACCATTTCCAAGCATGGATACTAAAAAATTATATACAAAGATTATAAGCTTATTGCATGAATAACTATGAAGATTTATTAAATATCCTCCTAATGTTACCTAGACCATACACATACTAAAATTAAATCTCTATGCATATAATATAATTTTTCTCGAGATTAATCCTACTCTTATTTCTAGGATTAAGATGTAACACTATTTATGTATAAATTGACACAATAAGCCTTCTCAGGAATACTTCCCTCAATAAATTCTTGATTATGACTCCTTCGTCACTCCCCCATTTTATTTTCCAACTTATTCTTATAGGGTCCTCTAATCCTTTCATAAAAACTATTAAAATTGTGAATTTATTTTGCTAATATACCTATTTGTTATTTAAATGTGTTAAACTAATCAATGCCATCTACCATCACATTCCATTATTTTCTTACAAATTGATTTATATAGATCTGATGTAATAATTTACTCCATCATATCTCCCTATAACTCATGTTAAAATTCTTGGGTCAATGTGTTCTGAATTCACTTGATCCTCTTGTTTTGTCATTTAAAACATGTCAACATGGGTTTGGATGGCTTAAACATGTCCAATTGGTTAATATTTGGTCTTGTACATAGAGTATTTTTTTATGTTACATGTGCCACTCCTCAACTATAGGAATTGATATTACTTATCTTGATGTATGTGAGTTCACATTTAGTCTCTCAAGGATTAGCCAATTTATATGGTCAACATATATGTAGGTAGTATTAAATCATCATTGGGGTAATTGGAGTCAACTCAACCCAATTACAATCCTCTTTTTCCTATATATATTTAAATTTATAATTTAATGCTACACTAGGATTTTTAACTTCAAAAATTTATCGATATACATTCCATGCATCTCTAAAGACAAAATACACGAACACATTCCTATTCTATACTTTCACATATGAATGTGCCCTAAAATAATACTTTATGCAAAAATAAAAAATTAACAGATAAGGGAAAAATTACTAATGATTAGATTCCAATCTAATGTTCCTATCCTTGTTTGATCTATGATTCATCTTTTGGAGTGGGTTTTCTCTTGTTTTCTTGTTTCTACTATTCTTCAATCAACATAGTCAACTAGATGGATACAAAATCTAAGTTTATCTTTAATTTTCCTAGATTATCTTCATTCTAAATTATGTTCTTGTTTATTTTAATATTTTACATTCAATTTTTTATTTTAAAGTGTATTTATATCACCCAAATTTATTTTATTTTATTTATTTGAATTAGGATTAATCATCAAATTAATTCAATTAAAGATAAATCAAAATTTAAAGCTAATTTACATTTATCATTGATGTTGTTTATCAAATTATGGTAAATTAAATATAATTTAAATATAAACATTAATTTCATGGTACAAATGAGTGAGTTTAGTGAATATAGGTTTCATATGACATGGTCATCTAGGAGATACATTCTTTCATTTATTGCCTACCTTTCTTACACTTGGGGAATATTTTTGGTACATCTATGTTTTTTACATATTTTTATGACCATTTCCATTCATCATAAATAGATATTTATATTAATGACACATTAATTTCCATTTCTTACTCTACTTAGAGTGTTATATGGATATTTTTCTTTACCATGTGCAATGATTAAATATATTGATAGTGTAGCCTATTTTTTATTATTAAATATATGTTTTTGTTATAGTTTTCTTCTTTTGTGTGAACATTTTGTCATAATTTTTAATTATATTTTGTACCTTCATACATTATTCTATTATATATTTTTCATAGTGTGATCCTTTAGGATTTATTATTTTGTGTGTGGTTCTTGCACTATGTGACATTCAATTATCTAGCGTGTGTGGCTCTTTCCTTGAGTGTTCTTATTTACTCATTGTGTGACATTATTTTATTATTTAGTGTGGATCCTACCTTGTTTTAAATAACATATTCAATGAGATATATTATCTATTTTTATATTTTAAGTTTCATGGCCATGAATTTGTGTGCATGTGTGTGAATCCATCTAAAATTATCTATTGAGCTTGTGGTGTCTTGATCCATATCACATAATTTATACTTGTTTTTAGTGCCATAATATACATTTTTTACCTTATTTTCTACTTTAATATATAGTTTTTATATCTATGATGATTACTAATGCATACTTAATTTTTATATCTATCTTGACATGACACTTATTTTCATTAGGATACATATATCCTATATGCTTTGATGATATAATATTGTTGTGATGACATATCTTAAAATTTTATCACATGATAAACCATTATTACATATTTCATGTATAACATGATATGTTTAACTATTTTTTTTTAGATGAGTAATTCGTAAGTTACATTCCTCAACTCAAAAGGGGGACTATTAGTGGGCTTGTCATAGAAATTTAAGCCTTAACACTTTGATATTTTAGATTATGGGATAGATTGCAAGATTTAGATTTTTTAATGGGTCATATTATTAGTTTGGTTCTGATTATAAGATATTTATATACATATTTTGATAGATTTATGGAAATATGTGATGCATATGAAAACATTTAACAAGTACATGAGTACCATGTTTTTAGATCTATCAAATTTAAGGTAGAGTGGAATTTTAAATTTATTCCATTCTATATTATAATTGGAAAATTGATTATATTGTTGGGCATACATGTTATTTATACATAAAATATTATATTTTTTTCCTATTTTAAATTTGGCATGGATGTTATTATAATTCTCACACTAGGATCCATTTTTACTACCAATTTAATTTCTCTATAGAAAATGCTATAGATTAGGTTCTCTAATTCTTCAATGTAAATGAGATTCACTTAGAATTTAAATTTAAATATTTTGTTCATACACAAATAAATAATCTCATATGTTTGGAAAATATATTACATGCATATTAAAATCCCCTTGTAATCAATAAAAAAGTCTACATGAGAATCTAAAATGCATCCCTATTTTAAATGAAACCTGTGATTTTAATGAAATATATGAACCAAAGGAGAAGCTATGGGAAAAATAAAAGACAAACCAAATTCATTTTAATACCCTCATATTTTTTATATAATTTATGTAGCTAAAAGTAAAAAAAAATATCAAGTTGAGTATGCATGGACATCATGGGAAAGCCTACAATATATTTATTGATCCATTCAAGATCCAAAAAAGCTACAATGAATGGAAAAAACATGATTTTTGTTTCAATTATGATAGTGGGAAGTTGATTTTTTATCCTTTCCCTCTTTTTTTATCTTCTACATTCTTTTATATATGAAATTTATCATTTTGTGTAATGTGATGATCCCTTGGGCATTCTATGCTCACTAAATAGATTTAATTTAGATCTAAACCCTTATATGTTTCCTATAAATGAATATAATAAGACCTCAATGAAGTAGATTGTGAATATTTCATGCATGTAGTAGAGTCATTGTGGCTCTTCTTTATCTCCCCCTTGGTATTAATCCATTTTCTTCAATTTCACTTATGAAATGTGTCTTGTACATTAAAATTTATTTGTTGTTTTATAAATTTTTCACTTTATACATATTGGATGCATTATATAAAAATAGATAGTAAATCATCCTTTTTATCAGGTACATCACTACCATTTTCTATTTTTTATCTCTCCCATTTTCCATTTAAATATTTACCTTTTATGCAAGTAGTTTTATGTAGATTACTATTAGATTAGGAAATAAAACCAGATGTCTCTAGAGTTTATTCTAAAATATTTTTTGCAAATTAAAAAATTATCCCATGTTATGATATAAATTTGGGTATAATGAATTATAAATTTTTATACATTAATTTTTTAGCAATCCCAATGGGACAAGATTTTATGTTTATTTGAAAATATTTACAGAAATTCAACTAATGCACACATAAATATAATTTTTTTTGATAATTTTATAATTAATTTTTTCAAGTGAATAGAATCACCTAGATATTTTGATGGTAAAATTAATCCAAATTCAAAGATAATAATACCATTTGCATAAAATTCAAACATGAAAAATGAGGTATTTTTTTAAATATATTATTCTTATTCAACTTTTTTCATTGTTTTTATAATGATAGATGATTATTATGGCCACTTTAAGAGCCCTTCCCTTTGTATCATGGTATTATATAAGGCCACTAAACCTATAATAATGGAATAATATCTAAAAATAAACTTTAAAATCTCCACCACCATTCATTTGAGAAGATTCCAAATACCCCATAAACCACATAAAAAATGCAACAAACCTTTGCACAATCTATAACATCAATATAAATTCAAACCTACACTAATCATCCCAAGATAATTCCATGGATGAAATCATAATATTTATCGCACAAGTCTCAACTTAATTCTTGGATTTTTAAACTTAATCATCCATACATAGAAAATCCAAGAACAATTAGTTTTCCTAAGTTCTCTGGTGCATTACCTTGATCCCCCAAAAAATTCAAACTCACTTAATCTTGCCTAAAATAAGAAATATATGATTCATGTAGTTTTAAAATATTTAAAAAAATATTTGAGGCTAATGAAATATGAATAAGGGGAGAGGATTATGTTTATGTCATTATAATGAAGATGAATAACATATTGGGAAAGAAAAATTGTTAGAGGATGTTCATAAAATGGACTATCCACATGTAAATAGGGATTTGGGTAAATTAAAATAAGATTTTGAGTAATTTTTTTTAATATATATCATTTGTGAATATGAAGATATTTTTCCTCTTTAAGAGTTCAAATGGTTGAATATAATTCATGAATGTATGGAGCTTTAGAGTAACACTTTAATTAAAGGGCCAACATTCTAATTTTTTTGATAAGGAGGATATACTTGAAGAATACATATTTTGTCAAAGATTTGAGTCTCTTTTCAATGAATTTAATATAAAACCATGGTATAATTCAAGAATAGATCAAAAGGAAGATTTAGATGATTCATTCTCAATTATTATGTATACAACTTCTCATGATGAATATAACTTTTATGACTATGCGATCAATCTATTTTTATTTTTAAAGAGAATAATATCGTAAGTGTTGGTTATCCTCATAATAAAGAGGATCCAAAATATGGTAAAAATATTAGAAACATGCATGTGAATTATGGGTGTTATAAAAAGTTTTAACTTTTCCTATAATATTTAGAGAAAAATGAGATAGAGTCAACAATTTTTTAGATCAATGGGTCTACACAAAATCACATGGTTTAAAATTTCAATGATTAATAACCAATTTAAATTTTTATCCCAAAATAATGTTTTTTTATAAAATAATGAGCGGATAATAGGTATAATTTTTTATTGTTCTGTCTTTTTAGGTTTCAAAATTACAAGTTTTATTTCATGAAATCTATTTCTCCATTCTAGTGAATGGATTTGTTTGATCCAAATTTAAAAAATAATAATAATAGGATTTCTATTTATAAAACAATAAAATTAATTTTGAATTAGTTTTCAATATTTCATTTAAAATATGTATATGTTGTATTTTTCTATACATAGTTTTTGGGTCATTTTAAGAGTGGATAAGGTTTCAAAATAGGATAGAAGAATGTAAATATTAGTATTAGAATTTAATTAAATGTATCTTCAATATAATTTCTTAATTTAAAAGAATACATAATATAAATGAAGGGGTTTTTTTATGTTTTGGGTCATTGGCTTCATATGCAAAAACATAGGCTTGAAATTGGGGCAATTTTCAAATAAAATAAATTTTCACATGGACTATTAGGGATAAAATTGAAAGCTAAAATTGATTAATATTATATGGAGGGGTGATATTAGAACATGATAAATCCTTATAAAAAATTCATAAGAGAATTTAAGTCATGAAATTGCTCATTTTGATGATAATAATGCATTAAAATGAATGTCTTTTTTAATAAAAGGGGTTAAAATATCTAATTATTGATATTTATTTAGATATAATGCATGAGATAAACTTGGGAATATTTATAATGTAATATAAAATAATCTCATCCTTTATTTAGATTAAAAATGAAATATCCCAAGCCATTGATCTCATGAATCCAAATTAAAGTATATGTCATAGAAAAGTTTAGGGGCCATTGTTTGAAAGTCAATGATAGGTAGCAACTTTAAGTTATTTTATGAGGAAGGGTGATCCTATTTTATCATATCTATATGAAAAATGACAAACATCATTGGATTAAAAAATGAAATGGTGGAACCCATGAATTTATATTTTCAAGCCTCTATTAAAAATTAGTTGAGAAAAAAAATATTTAAGAATTATAAAAACTAATAAGTCATTTTTAGTTGGAAAATTTAAAAGGATAAGTGTAGATCTTGAGCTTATTTTGAATTTATAGATTACATCATTAATATAAAATTGCTCCAATAGTTAAATATATAGTTTTTATCTCCAACCATGAAAATTACTTTTGAATAAAAGGATTAAATATTAAGGCATTCAAATGAAGGGGCCCACATAACGAGTTTAAAATTTTAAAGATCTCTTTCATCCATCAAATCAAATTTTGCATCTCCAACCATTGGTATTTATTAGGATTTGAAAAAATGGTAAAAGATAAAGGATCTAGCTTAGATTTCAAGTTGTTGATATTTCTAAGATCTAATGGCATGAGTGAAATCATAAAGGACTATTGATGTCACATCTTATACATGCATTTGTCCACTTGTAGTCATATAAAATGTCCAAATTAGTAGTTTGAGTTTTGATTGAGACACCCCATCCATAGCTCCTTTTTGCATGCTCTTGTGACCCTTATTAACACCTTTTTACTCATTATCAATTATTTAAAACCTTCTAAACCCTTATTTTACTTCAGCCAAACAACATTCCCTATGACAATCTTGTTCCACTAGGTCATGATCCTATAAGATAGGAGTTCCCCATTTGGACTATAGTGTCAAGCACTAAAGTGTCCCATTTTTATTGCTCCTATCCATTTTCACTTTGAGCCCCAATAGTCATTTTCATCTGATCCTTATCCTTAATTAGGCTAGCCTAACATAAATACATCTGACCCATGATCAATTATTCCTTATAAAATCCCACTCAAATCTCATTTATAAAGGGATGTGACCAAAATTACAAAGTAAACAAGAATATAAATAAATAACTAAGGAAAACTTCCCTATTATTTTTACACAATCACCCAACATAGCTAAAAACATACTCAAATCCTCATACCAATCCCTAACCACCTCAAACACTATCAAATTAGCATTTGCATCTACATCATACTATTTCACAAAACACACTACGTGGGAGAACTACATATGGATTGATCCCTCTTTAGAGTCAAATTGGTATGTAGTAACATTCCTACATAAGGGGTGTGGATTTTGCATTCAGTACATCTTACACACTAACCCCCCTCTTCTTCAAGTGACTCAAATATAATTTTATCAAGAATGATAGATGGTTAGGGTTTGAAGATAAAATCAGATCCATAGTGAATTTTATCAATAACTATCACTCAATTTTTCACAGGCATGATCTCATAGGCACAATGCAACTACCCAAAAAGTTTTAGGTCTATGTTATTAGTTTAGATGGCAATGATAGAAATGGACAACGACATCAGACACTAAAGCATCCACTTCTTGGAACTCCTATCCTTTCACTAAATGAGAGATAGATTTAGGTTTATGACACCTTCCCAATCTTTCATAACCATTTTCAACATCTGTATTAGCCATCTCAGTCTATTTTTTAGCTAAGTTATATGTCTTCATATTTATTGTTGTTTTAAGAAAGGTAAAAAAGATAAATAATTGCACAAATTAGGACTATATTTATTGCTATATTTTGTACTAATATATTAATGTAGAACCTTAACTAAAATAGAAATAAAACTCCATTATTCCCAAATAAGTTAAATCATTTGGTGAACCTAACTTACTTTGTTTGTACATTAAACCCTATAAACCCGAGGGAAAATTCTTTGTTGATTTTATCACTATTCTTCTAATTTTTCTTGCATATAAAAATTAGAATTTTACATTTAATTATTAAAATTCACCATATTAAGTTTAAAAATCATTTATTTAAAACCCTAGTTGAGTATACTAGGTCCCTATGCTTTGAGGTATCACCTTACATGTTCATGAGATTCGTATCCTTTTTATACATATTCTAGTTCACTATTTTTCAAATCCTAGATTACATTTATTTAATCTTTTCTTTCATTTTTCAAGTTTTTTTCCTTATGCCACCTAAGCTCCTTACAAACCTTCCTTTGAGATTAATTCCAATACTTAGTGGCAATCCTCTTGAATTCACCCAAATTCCTCCAATCTATCTATATCCCATGGATAATTAACTAGCTTCATTTCCTACTATAGGTAATCCACATCTAAATTACACTAATTTCCATGAGGATAATTCTAAAAATGAGAATTATGAGAATAAAAATGATGATACACACATAAATTTTCATGTTCCACCACATTGTGATATGGATACACTTCTACCTATTGTTGATAATGATGTTGTCATTAACAAAGATTCGATTCTACAAAGTATTGGAGAGAGACTTAGGGAACAGACTTGAGATCATGCCATTATATTAAAATATATCATATAAATTAAAAATGTTGATAAATTTAAATCTTTCATTCCTATAGAACAACTAGTTTCAAATGACACTATAGGGGAAAATATGTCTCAACAACCCTTATATCAGTCCAACCTTGTAATGTGATACCACCAATTATGGCTAGTACATCTCCACCTACTAATGTGGCTGCCTTTATGCAAGATATTAAATCTCTTCAATCAAAAATTTTACATCTTGAACAAGGTGCCTCTAGACCAACATAGCATTTGGATTATTTTTATCTACTACATACACCATTTGCATGCCATATTGATTCTACACCTTTACAACTAGGTTTTTTTCAACCCAAGATCACTCTATATGATGGTTAATAACCAAGCTATTTGCATGGAATTTAAAGGATTATGCTCTAAAATGGTTCTATAGTATACCAAATCAGTCAATCAAATCATTTAATCCCTTAGCTGAAATGCTATTAGTTTATTTTAGCATTAACATATATGACAAGGTTTCTTATACCCAAGTTACACAATAGAAAAAAAGGTTAAATCAACATATCAAAAATTATGTTCTTAGATATAATACTATCTTGGATAAAATTTATATCCCCATAGCCAATAAAAAATTATAAGATCTCTTCAAACAAAGTCTTCTACCAGATTTGCATGAGTCAATAATGTTCAAAAAAAATTCTTCCTTCACTGAGTTATGTCATACACTAAAGGAAAGGGAAGTCAAATTACCTTCAATAGGAAAACTCAAGTACACAAACATATAAAAACAAAAAATAATATTAATAATATAGTCCCATACAAATTAAAGGTTAATTATATCAAAACTTAAAATCAAATTATAGTTAATGCAACTTTGGATCCCCCTCAGTGATTGGTTTTATCATCACCTCTTCAGTGACTCTTTACCAATCTACTAGTATCTCTAGCCAAAGTATTATAGTAGCTATTGTAATGAAATATATTATCTCTCCATCCTATTCAAGAAGTTGATACAAAAAAACCATTTCCATGAGGATATGATCAGAATGCAATCTATGCTTTTCATAGGGTACTAGGCTACACAACAAATAGATGCATCAATTTGTGACACAAGATATAAGATTTGATAGATGGTAACCTTATTGATCTTGGCACTCCAGTTGAGCCTCTTTAGGAAAATAAAATATAGGACAATATTCTAAAATTTTTATCAAATCCTTTCCCATAGCATTCTAAATAGGAGACAAGGGACACATCAGATGTTCACCATGCATATTATGCACACCCTCCCTGAACTACATACTAGGCACCTCCAATTGAGTAACATCATTTGAAAAACATGATTTCTGTGTATAATTCCAAAGTTCTAGCTAGACCTTTGATTTCCTTTTTAGTGTAGGTGATAATTGAGGATGATTTAGATTACTATGCACTCTTTATCAAAGCCTACATTGATCACCATCCCATTCATAGTGTTCTCATAGACAATGGATCCTATGTGAAAATGTGTAATATGACATTAAATCATCATTTAAGATATTCATAGTAGGATATCACTTCGATAGACATAGTTATTAGTGGATTCAATTAGCACATATAGAGTTCACTGAGTGAGATTATACTTCCATAATAAGTTGGTCTAGCACATGTGGCCACACCATTTACCATTATTTTTAGTGAAATAGTATTTTACATGTTGCTTGTTCAACCATGGATCTAGAAAATTCATGTAGTACCTTTTACAATTCACATATACATGAAATACATTAACACTCATCAAGTTGTTATAGTTGTTAGAGTTCCATATGAGTTACCACTCCCCACTTTAGAGCCATCTCCTACTCTATAGTCACCAGTTTTAGCTCTTCCACCAATTATAGTTCTTCTTATAGTTGAGATTTATACATAGTCAAAGCCTCCCTCACCAACATAGAGAGGTTATAATTCTCCATAGAGGCCTCTCTTAGAATAACCAATAGATAAACAATAGTTTTAGGACTCTAGATAGTTTTTAGCTATAGTATTCACACCTAGGTTAGTATCATTGATGTCTCATGCCTCTATACATAGAGCACATTTTTAGAGAGTTTATTATACTACTAGATGGTTCCCTAAGATCCCCATAGTTGCATCTACTTCGTAGAGTTATAGGGAGACCCCAAAGTTAGTTTCAAGTATAAATATTTTAGAGCACTTACAACATACATAAATTTTAGAGTCACAATATTAGCCCTTCGATTATGCTTCATGATCATGCACAATCCCTCTCCTTGATATAGGACACCATGATATGGACTATCTTATGACACTTATCAGTTAGTATCATTTCTTTTGTCTTTCTTGTACATAGTTTATTTTCACTTTCTTTTACATAGTTTCCTTATGATTACTTGTACATAGATTATTTCAAAAAACTAAAAAGCTAAAATATTTTAAAATTAAAAAAAACATTCAAATAATTAAAAACACCAAAAAAAATTTAACTGCATGCATTATCCATTCTTTACATTTCTACTACTTTAATAGACTTATATTTTGTTGCTTTATGCTATTATTTGTCAATTTATCCACATTTCTATACATCACTTGATATTATTTGAGTGTGTGTAATGACAACTAGATCCTTGATTTCTTCACTCTACACATTAAGGGGGTATCTTACTTCTACATTCGAGACATACATCAACATATCTACTCACTAGGGGCATATTCTACATGACTACACTATCCAAGTTATGACATTCCTACACCACACACTCTAATTATCATGTTGATGTACATTCCTTAGTATCTTACTTAGATTATTCTATCGACACTCAATAGTATATAGCACTTATGTATTTCTTAGCATCTACCCAGTCTTGTACTACATGTTTTACATAATTTCACTTCTTGATTTGATTAGTTATATGTGATAGTATTTCCACCATTTACATGACTTTATTTCTTGATTTGAGTAGATAGATGTGATTCCATTTATCAATTGCTACGTTGTTACTTGTGTGTGCCTTAGGATGTTTTTCAATGTCCTTTACTAGTACTCTTATATGTGCTTATGGCCTTCATGCCAATGTTATTTGTTTGTAATTATATGTGTATGTGGTCATTTAAACATACCTTTTACACTTTTTTCCCCAATTTGACTTACTTTTACCCATGTCCCTTGTTTTTTTGGCCCCTTGCCCTCTTTTGTATGCTTCTTTGTTCTTGCCTTGTGTGCTTATTTTCTTCTCAATTGTTTGTAATGCCGTGATCCACATCATACATTATCTTACTTTATTGAATGCCATGATGGACATCATGCTCCATCTATGTTTGACAACTAACCATATTTATAGTTTTACTCTAGTATTGCACATGATATTACATTGTTACATCTATCCAGGCATACCCTTATTGATCTAAAAATCTCCAACACAAACTATACTATATATTGAGACATTTTTTGGATTATCATTTTTATATCATGTATTTCACAGCTTAGCACACTTTTAGGGATCTTTATTCTAAGGGAAGTAATTTTAGGGTCTTTATTCCTACCCTCATAGAGGGAGCAACAAATATGGGTTTTGTCGTAAAGATCAGAGCCCTCTACTAGTTAAAAATCACTTTTTAGAACACTTAGAATAATAATAAAAATTTAAAACATGTAGAACTAACCAAAAAAATAGTGATGAACGTAAAAAAATAATTATAAATAGTAAAGGACAAGAGTGCCCTAATTATACTACAATGACAAACACCAAAATGTCCACTTTTTGGCATTCTTATCAAAATAACCAAAAACCTAGAATAATTTTTAGAAATAGACTAAAAGGTAAGGTTAATTATAGTTTTGTCAGCTATAGTTTAGTTCAAATTGGGTAGTTTTTAGTAAAATTTTACTTATATTATCTATATATAGGAGGAATCATGTATAATGTGATGGCTCTTGCTTCCAATTTTAGACTGGGTAGTTGGTATAGCTTTTACATCAAAATCCATGTTACAAAAACCAATGATTAGAGGAAATGTGCATGGAACATTTTCCTTCTTTTCTTTCTAGTTTATTATATTATTTAGGTATTCTCAATAGCTGCATTCCTTATTCCATCCATAGGTGGTTGGAATCATTTCATAATGGCTTTCATATAAGCCTAGTTCTTAGTATTAGAGTGGATTTTATACAAGCCTAATCTCCACCTTTTAGAGTGGCCAAGATTGGCCTATTTATTAGTACACATTTAGCTATCCATACCACATTATCAGATTATAGAGCATTCATGGGTGTCATGAGCCATCTCATATGACACACATCCAAACTAGTATTAGCTTATTATTCACACTTAGTGGGCAGTGATGGAGCCAAAGGACTAGCTAGATTTTGTATTCTTGAGCCACCTACTTAGAGGGATTAGACACATAGTCCAAACATTTATTAACACATGCATGATGAAATAGCTTCACTATATAGTGGGTGATAATGAAGCCAAAGGGACAACCATTGTATGCTTGAGCCACCATTGAGAAATTGAGTACTCAGTTTGTTCATGGTATTACTCTTGGTATAACACATACCCATCATTACCCAAAATAACTCAACATCACTCATCATCATAATAGGTTTAGTATTGGTTCACATACCCAGTGAGGTGTATTCATTCCTTTCTCTTCCTCTCTCTTTTACCTAACTTTTGTACATTCTTATTTTAGACATAACATGTCTAGTAATAACTAATCTACTCCTTGTTCTATTTTTTATATTTACACTCCGCATTGTACTCTCTCTATGCATATTTAACATCACACATCTTCATGGGCTTCACCTTTATAGGTATGTTGAGGTACACTTCACATTTTTCCTTTATCTTAGTATTTTCCTTTCCTCCATCACTAGAATAAAGTGGGGGAAATGTAATCATATAAAATGTCCAAATTGGTAGTTTGAGTGTGTCTTGTGACACCCCATTCATAGGTCATTTTGCATGTTCTTAAAACCCTTTATAGACACCTTTTTACTCATTAATAGTCATCTATAACCTTATAAACCTTGATTCCACTTCAGCCAAATATCATTCCCCATGTCAATCCTATTCCCCTAGGTCTTAATCCTATAGGATATGATCACCCCAATTAGATTATAGCACTATGAACCAAAGTATCCCATATTTTGTGCTCTTGTCCATTTTCACTTTGATCCCTAATGGTCATTTTCATCTGGTCATTATCCTTAATTAGGTTAGCCTAGCATGAATACATCTAACCCATGATTAATTGTTCCCTATAAAATCTCACTCAAATCTCATTTACAAATAGAGGTGATAAAACTTACAAAGCAATCAATAATATAAGCAAAACACTAAGGTAAACTTCCCTATTATTTGCACATAGTCATCCAACATAACTGCAAACATACTCATATCCTCATACCAATCCCTAGCCACCTCAAAAACTATCAAATTGGAATTTTCATCTACATCACACTACTTCACAAAGCACACTAAGTGGGAGAACTAAATATGGCTTGATCCATCTTCAGAGTATTAGTATGTAGGTAGTGTGCCAATATAAGGGGTTTGATTGCATGTTTAATACATATTACACACAAAACCCCTCTTCCTCAAGTGACTCGAATATCATTTTATCAAGCATGATGGATGGTTAGGGTTTGAAGACAAAATCAGCTCCATAATAATTTACTTCGACAACTAGCACTCAATTTTTCATAGGTTGATTTAGACATGCACAACACAACTACTTAGGAAGTTTTAGGTCTCTATGATCATTTTTGATAACAACAGTAGCAATAGAAAATGATTGTAGACACTAAAGCATCTAATTTTTGAGGCTCTTATAGTTTCACAAAATCAAAGACAAATTTAGTTTTATGAGACCTTCCCAATCCTACACATCCATTTTCAACATTTGTATCAGTCATCTTAGTCTATTTTCTACCTAAGTTATATTTCTTCCTATGTATTTGTATTTTTAGAAAGGTAAAAAACATAAATAATTGCACAAATTAGGACTACATTTATTGCTATATTTTTTACTTATTTATTAATATAAACCCTTAACTAAAATATGAATAAAACTCCATTATTCCCAAATAAGTAAAATCACCATTATAACAATATTTAACATGAATCTATAGATATGTGATTAAAAAAAGAAAGATTTTAGTCAATAGTTCACATAGTCAAATCCTAATGAAGGAAATGATAAATGCTTAGGAGGCTTTAACATAGAAAAATGGAGGGAAATGATGAGCATGAGTTGTAATAGATAGTTTTAGAAATATAATGACAATTTTTTTTTTCAAAGCAATATAGAAATAGAAGAAAAATAGAGGAAAATTATTACATGATGAATAAATTTGATGATAAAGATAAGGTAAAAAGTGCCTCAACACCCTCTAAGGGGCATTTATTCTTGAAGAAACTAGATAATACAATCATTGAGCCTCCATTTTATGATTTTTAAATCCAAAAATGAATATGATGGAGAATAAACTAGATGAAACAATCAATTTCATGATTCTTATGTATAATAATTTCATATTGAGATCTAAGATTTATGATATGTTGGTAAGACAACCCCAAGAGCTACCAAAAGAATTAAAATTCATGCACCATAATCCATATTAATTTTTAGTTTAAATTATTTATAGGAAATGGTATAAATTAATATTTTTAATTCTTAAATGTAAATAGGCTTCATTTAAAATTCAAATTTAAATAGTGGGTTCACCAATTATTTAAATAAATGAGCTTATATGTTTGGAAAAACTAGTCCATGCCTATTAGAATCTATTTTTAACTCAGAAATAAATGATATTCTAGAATCTAAAGTTATCATTTTAAATGAATCAAATGTTTAAAAAAAAATATGAGCCAAAATAGAAGTTGTCAGATAAATAAAATAAAACCTACATTTTCTTTAAGACCCCCTCATTTTTTATATAATTTATGAATAGAACGTCAAAATAAAACATACTGAATATGCATGGGAATCATGGGAATGCCTATGATATATTTATTAATTCATTTTAAATGCAAAGAACCTACAATAATGGAAAAAATATATTTTTACATTCAATTGTGGTAATGGGTGACAAAATTTGTTATGTTTTCCCTATCTTTTCTTTATATATATATATATATATATATATGTATGTATGTATGTATATATATATATATGTATGTATGTATGTATGTATATATATAGACACACACACACACACACACACACACACACACACACACACACACACACACACACTTATTTTTAGCAAAGTGATGATCTCTTGGGCATCTTATGCTCACTAAATATATTTAATTCAAATCCAAGATCTTAAATTTTATTTGTATTAATATCTTGAGCTTTCAATGAGTTATATTGTAATTGTGCATATTTCATGTGAGTAACATAGTTATTATGATATGTAAATGGTGGAAGGCACTTAGAATTTCAAATTTGACTTTGAGTGTGAAAACAAGGTTGAGCATGAAACACTAAAGGAAGGTAAGGATGGATCTCATGTAGGTAATGATGGCCCATAGGATGAAAAGTATGGACTACAAGAAGGTGTGGATGTTCCATAAAAATATTTTATGTCCCCTTAGTTCATTTTGTTTGACATAAATGGGAGGAAATTCAAGGGTGTCAATTTATTAGATCAACCACCTATGGATCAGGACCCACTACACAAAATGAACTTTTTGAGACATGATACCCCCTTGTCTTGGGTATACCATATTCTAGGAAAGTGACTGGAGGGTCAAACATCCTTTTATTTTCACCTAGTTCCATCAACTAAAAATAATACATTTTGGGTCCATGTCTTGGACATGTTGGTTGAATTGGTAGACATGAAACTAGAAAACTCACTTTTGGTTAAATATAATGGTTTTAGACCTAATATAGATTCACTTAAGACGTGGGAAAATTTTTAGTGGAAACAAAAAGGACAACATGAGGTGGTCACTTTACCTAGAGACTTCTTCTTTGTAAATTTCACCAACCAAGAGGATTGATTCATAGTTTTAACTTAGGGGCCCTAGTTCATGGGAAAATTAAGTTTTATATTAAGCACTAAAAGGATGGTAAAAATTTAAATATCATATCAATCGAAGACTTACCCATGTGGGTGTTACTTCTATAACTACCCCTTGAGTACTTCAAACTAGATATCATCCTCTGTATTATAAAGGCACTAGGTCAACCCATCAAGATTGACCCAATCACTATGACCATGATAAGGATGATTGCAACCATATTTTAGTTATTTATTCCTATAGACAAACATTTCCTTTATATCATAATGTTTAAATCCAAGTATGGGGTTTGGTCTCAAAAATTTGAGTGTGAAAACTCTAATATAATGTGTTCCACATGTAATAATATTAGTCATAATAATAATGAATAGCCCCAAATCCCCAGTGTCCTTGATCCTCAAGTTAGGTTTGGAAAGGAAGCAGGGTCCTTTTATGACTCCAACTAGAATGGTTGTTGGTCTAAAAACAATCCTAAATTAAAACCTCTCATCCACCAACCACCCAAAATCTATATATACCCTATAACCCTAACCCTCTCTTATTTTTACCATGCCCAAGTGGCTATTTCTAAGAAATTTGATCCTATTCCTAGTTTAAAGAATTTTCTAGGTGTTTTATCTGAATTAAGGAGTAAACACTAAGAAAGGTACATAAACACCAATAGATGCATTTCTTGTAAGATTTACTAGTAACATAATATAAAGTATATGTTAATCTAACTTCCCAAGGGTTTTTATAGCCTAGTATGACAATGGAATCACTCCTTAAAAATAGTTATTTATGTTTAGAATCCCTATAGGTTTTCATCACACTGGTAGATACTTAGAACATTGTACTAGGAGCATCAGTAAAGTCATCTCCAACTAATATATTTAGAATGAAAGTAGTATCATAAATTAAGGAATTTTGTCCCTCTAACCTTCATCTAGAGGCTCCCCCTTTGTGGGATTTATTATCATCATAACACCTATGGGATAATGATTAACTCTCAAAGGATCTCCATTATCTATCCTGATAAGTTATACTCATTTAGAATCACTTCTCAATAGAAGCCCTATATTTTTAGAATCCCTAGGTGAAAAAACCACAATGTATTATAACAAAGTATATCCATCTCACATATAATACAAAGAAGTGCTTCCCAAATAAAAAATTCCCACGTAGAAAATAGTAAGGGGAGTTCTCAACTCCAACTAAAGAGGAGGAAGCTAGTTAGATGTAGGCTAAGTCTAAAGATGTAGGATTAAACTAAAAATTAGGGATGAACTAAAAAATCTTGAAAGGAACCCAAATTATGTAATTCAAAAGAATTAAATAACTAATGAAATATCCAAGTGTATCCAAAAAACCCTTAAGTGCCACTTCACCAAACAAAAACAATGAAGTTCATCTCCTAAAAGGTTAGGGCTGAATAACCCCAGGAAATAAAAACTAGTTATCAACATGATAAAAAAATGACCCATTTTTAGTATTATTAAATTAAAATAAAATTCCAAAAGACATATTTGAGAAGTTGAGTAACGCAATATGGAAAGGATATAATTTTTTTAGTATGAATTTGAAAGGATTTTCTAGATGTATTACTGCCTTATGGAATTCCAAACAATTGGAAGGGGAAGCTCTTAGAAAGAGTAAACATCCTTTGGCCATCCTCTTTAGGAAAAAAATATCTATGGATTAATGGATCATATCTAATATTTATGACCCAAACATCAGGATGGCTAAGAGAAATCTTTCAGAGCATTTGGTGGCTTTTAGAAAATTTAGTTGCCACTAGAAATGGTTTGTGGTAGTGGACTTCAGCTCCCCATGATCACCTTTAGAAAACAAAGGGGGCCTCATACACTAATTATATAGTATGAATGACCTCAGTGAATTCATAGTTGAAGTAATCCTTGTTGATTGGATATCAAGGGCAACCCCTTTAATTGGATAAATAAGAGGCTAGGTGCATACATTATTCATGTTAGACTTACCAAATGTCTAGTTTCCATGAATTGGGATCTCTATCACTTAAATTCAATTTAATCCCTACCTACGATTGCTTTAGATCATAAACCTATTATTTTTTAAGGTGATATGTTTCACATGCTTAAAAATGTCCCTTTTAGGTTTGAAAACATGTGCTTCCATCACCCCAATCTCTAGGATTGCATAAAGACTTGGTGGTGTTAACCTTTTTTTTAGAATAAACATGTTAATCCCAATAAATAAACTCAACCATATGAGTATTAAACTAAAAAATGAAACAAATAAGTATTTGGAAACATTTTCACCTAAAAGAAGCAAATTGAAGAGGAACTTAAAAATATTGAAGAACAATTCTCCTTTTATGGCTCTGGTGAATAGTCATGTGCCATGGAGAAGGATCTTCTTAGATCATATCATAACCTTGAATCTAAAAGAATAATTTTAGAAAGAAAAGTCTAGATTTTTTTCTTTTGAATGAGAGAGATAGAAACACTAAAATATTCCACTATCAAGCCTCCAAAAATAAGAACAAGAACTTGATCTCTAAAATCCATCAGGATGAAGGAAGGAGATGCACAAACCTAAAGGATATTTAGGATAAAATAATACTATATTTTAGATATTTGATAAAATAAATCAAATCCCAAATATACATTTAGATTAAAAGATTATTTGTAATATCCCAAGCCTCATCTCCCATGTAGACAATGTGGCCTTTCTAAAGTCCCCTTTGGTGGAAGATATAAATACCATGGTATTCTATATAGATGGAAGTAAGTCCATGTGTCTAGATAGATTTCATCCTCTATTATTTAAAAAATAATGGGACATCATCCACATGGAAGTGGAATTAGTAGTCTCTAATTTATTTAGAGCTAGTTTTATCCTAAAAGAAAAGAACAATTTTTTTCTTGTTTGTATTCCCAAAAACCCTAGAGTAAATTAGCTCAAAGAGTTTAGATCTATAAGCTTATGTTTAATTTATTAAAAAAAATTGTCCTTAACTATGGTTATAAGGATACAACCCATCCTAAAAATGATTATCGATGAACACCAAGGGCCTTTAATTTTTGGGTGCCAATTCATGAATGGCATAATCACCATCCATGAAGCTATCCTCTCCACCCAAATGTCAAACAAATATTTAATTTTCATCAAACTGCACATGAATAAATCCTACAATAGAGTATCTTAGATATTATTGGATAAAAATATTGAAAAAATTTGCTTCATCCCCCCTTTTTAAAAAATCATTTAAAGCTACATATCCACCCCCAAAATATTTAGTTCTTGTCAATGGAGGTCCCAAATGATTCTTCTTAGCTAGCAAAGGCTTAATACAAGGAGACCCTATTTATTTTTATCTTTTTATAATCCTCACTAAATCAATGGGAAGATATATTTCATCTAATTAAACCCAAGGTATTATCAATAATACTTGAGTATCTCAAGGCATCAGTTTAGTCTCCCATGAGTAATTCATTGATGACACTTTTCTAATTAGAGAAGCCTTGGTTGATGAAGTAGAAAACATGAAAAGGATCCTTGTGAATTATGAAAAAGTGTCTAATCAAAGCATAAATTTCACCAAAATCTCAATATTCTTCATTAAAACTTGTGAGGGTCTTCAAAATAATCCAACCAACATCTTTGACTGTCAGATAGGTAAGTTTCCCTGTAGTCATCTGGGAATACAGCTTTTCATTAGAAAAGTGAAAGATAAATATTAGAACCTACTAGTGGATATAATTAAAAAGAAAATAGTGGGATGAAAGGTCATATCCAAATTTATTATATCAATATTAAATTACTAAAAATCACAATATAAAGTATCCTAATATATTGCATGTATCTCTTCAAAATATTGAGAAAAATAGATGATAAATTTAAATAGATTCAACATAATTTTCTATGGAAGGGGACATAGGAAAGGTTAAAATTACCCTTGGTATATTGGGAAAAAGATTGTATCCAAAAATATAATGGGGGATTAGGCCTCTGTAAATTAATAAAAATAAATAAAGATCTTGTTACCAAACTTAGTTAGAAAATTATGAAAGAATCTAAACAATGGACATAGATTATTCAGGTTAAATACCTAGAATGTAAAAATGAAGATAGATTTATCTAGGATGAATTTAATATATACAAATAATATTTTAAACCTTTTATAAAATACTTATACTTTACATCTTTCAAGAACTTATCAAGACTCAATCTCTCTGACTGCATGTCCTACGAGGTGTACTGGGAAAGGGGTGGGCAGAACTTTGGTACTTCACAAGATTGTTGTCCCTTATTTCCACATTATTACCAATCAAAAAATATCTTAAAACCATTCCCTAAGCTATTAGTTTTCCCTCTCACACTCCTCTAGTCTTTTTCCTTTTTGGATCCCTCTTTTGCTTACCTTGATCCCCTTTCGCTAGTTGACTATACTAGGTCAACTATGTCAAACCTATATAGTTTCTAGCGTGTAATTATTGCATAAGGTATATTGGGTTGATGCTATACTATTTTTGGGTATTTCACTTGAGATATTTATTATCCCTTCAACCAACCTATATCAATACCTAGTGATTTATCTCATAAAAATATATAGGGTCGACTAGGTTGACCCCATATAGTTGACATATTTGGAAGGATTTAAGGTGAGATCCACCTATAAATACAATATCATTTCATCATTATTTCAATATGTAATCAAGATTTATTATTCAATCATGATTCTTTACAATTTTTTCTTTCACCAATCTCCTTGAGGAGTCTTAGTTTAGGGTTTTTACATGGAGAATCTAGTCTTATGGATAATTCTTGGATGCTTTGACCTTTCTTAGTTAACCCTATAAACCACAAAAACCTCATGAAAATCCATTTTGGCTAAGGGAGAGATTGAGTCTTGATGGTTTCACATTTAGGTAAGTATATTCTCACTTTATTCTCCTCTCTTTAGTAGATAAAAATAGTATAAGTATTGTTTCAAATAAGATTACTCTTCATATTACATGTATTAGGGTCTTACTCATATTTAGATTAATTGAGATTCTCATATGCATGTATTGATTTATTTACTAACCTCTCATATTTTGCCACAAGATTTCATGTGTACTAGATTAGATTTACTTTCTTGTTTATTAGAATATACTGAATATCAAAACCTAGGACTCTTTTAGGGTTCTTGCTAATTTATGTTTTTTGGGAATAATGGAGTTTTATTCAAATTTTAGCTAAAAGTATAGATTAATAAATTAGTAAATAATATTGCAATAATTATACTCCTAATTTATTTAATTTTTCTATATTTTATACCTTTCTAAAAATAGTAATAAATAAGGATAAACTATAACTTATCTTGAAACAGGCTAAGATGGTTGATATTGGGTTTGAAACTAGCTATACAGGACTAAAACAGTGTCATAAATCAAAATTTGGATTTCATTCAATGAAAGGACAAAAGCACCAAAAACATTACACTTTGGGGTCTAGTGATGTTGTCCACTCCTGTTGCTATTATCCAAATTAGTTACAGAGACCTAAACTTTATAGGTTCTTTGTGTTGTTCTTGTGTGAGATTGCTTGTGAAATATTTAGTGTTGATTATTGACAGAACTCCCTATAGAGATATTTTAATCTTTAAACCCTAACCCTCCATCATGCTTCATAAAATGGGATTTGAATCACTTAGAGAAATGCTGGCAGGGGGGGGGGTGGTAGTGTGTGTAAGATGCACTAAATATATGATCCACACCTCTTGTGTGGGCACACTACCTACATACCAATAATCTAAAGAGGGATCAAGCCATATGTAGTTCTCCCACCTAATGTGCTTTATGTAATAATGTGATGTAGATTTAATAATGTCAAATTAAGAGTTCTTGAGGTGGCTAGGGACTAGAACTAGCATTTTAATATGCTTGCATCTATGTTAGATGAGTGTATACAAAGAATAGGGATGTTTTCCTTAGTAGTTTGCTTGTATTCTTGCTTGATTTTTAAGATTTACCACCTCCCTTATAAATTAACTTTGGATAGGATTTTATAGGGAACCATTGGTCATGGGATAGATGTATTCATTATAGGCCAACATAATTAAGGATATGAATTAAATGAAAATGAATATTCATGCTCAAGTTTAAAAGGGATAGGAGCACTAAAAATGGGACACCCTAGGGTTCAATTCTATAGTCCAAGTATGACACTCCTTTCCTATAGGATCAAGACCTAGGGGGATAAGATTAGCTTCAGAAAATAAGCTTGGTTAAGGTAGAATGACTATTTAAAAGGCTAAAATCAATTGGAAATGAGAAAAAAGGTGTTTATAAGGGTCACAAGAGCATGCAAGAATGACCTATGGATAGGGTGTCATAAGCCACACTTAAACTACCAATTTCAACATTTTATATGATTACATTCCCCCTCTTTATTCTAATGATATAACAAAATGAAATATTAGGATAAAGGAAAAGTAGAGAGTGTACTTGGACTTATCTACAAGGGTGAAGCCTAGGAAAATGTGTGATGTTGAATGATGTTGAGTGATGTTGAGTAATGTTGAGTGATGCTGAGTATGTACTATACCAAAATTAATATCATGAATAGAGATGAGTGATTAATTCCTCAAGAGTGGCTAAAGAATACAAAGGCTAGTTATTTGTCTCTATAATCACCCACTAAGTGAAGTTATGTGGTCATTCATGTGTTAATAGATGTTTTTACTATGTGCCCAATCCCTGTAAGTAGGTGGCTCAAGAATATGAAGGCTAGCTAGTATTTTGACTCCATCATTTACCATTATGTGAATCTATAAATTTATACTAGAATGAATGTGTGCCATATAATATGGATCTTGAATCCCATGAATGCTTTGTAATATGATAATATGGTGTTAATAAATGAATGTGTACTGAGAACTAGGCCAATCTTCACCACTTTAAAAGGTGGAGATTAGGCTTATATGAAAGCCACTTTGAAAATAAGAACTAGGCTTATATGAAATCCACTTCAAAATGATGCCAAACACGTATAAATGAAATAAGTTATGAAAATTATAAGAATACCTAGGTAATGTACTAAACTCAAAAATAAAAGAAGGCAAATGTGCCTCCCACATTACCCCCAATCATTGGTGTCTATAACATGGATTCTGATATGAATGTTGTATCAACTGCCCAATCTAAAATTGGAAATGAGATCCATCATGCCATGTATGAATACCCTATATATAAACACTCTAAGAAAAACTATATTAAAACTCCCCAATTTAAACTAAACTATAGATAACAAAGCTATAACTAAACTTACCTTTCTATTTGTTTCAAGAAAATTTTGTTTTTTTGTTATTTAGATAAGAGCACCAAAAATAAGAACTTTATTATTTGGTGTTGTATTCCAAGTATTGAAATATTATCCTTTTCTATTTATGATCATTTTTGAGTGTTCATCATTATTTTCCTAGTTTTTTCTACCTATTTTGGGTTGTGAATGGTGTTTTGAGTGTTCTAAAAACTAGTTTTTGACTAGTTAAATGATCTAATCTCTATGAAAAAACCCCTATTTTTCCTCCTCTTTTGAGGGTAGGAATAAAGATATTACAATTACTTCCCTTAGAATAATGTTTCTCTATATTTTCACTAATTATATTCAAATGAGGAAGAAACTAAGGTTAAGAGGTTATGGGTTTGATGTTACTTGGATTTAGTGTGCACCGTATCCAAGCTTTGTGGGAGCTCCTCTTTGGATGTGGATGAAACACCTGTAGTAAGAATGAAACTTAAAAAAGAAAGATGTTAGAAGAGGATATGGTGGACTACCAAACTACACGCTCAGTCTCAGAAGCGTGAAGCTCCTTAAGTGATGACAATCCACTATTTAAAGATAAAAGTGTTGTAAAGGAAGAAATGATAAATGACTAAAGAAATAAAAAAGTAGATGGTGTGTACCTATTACCTATAGTCTATGTATCTCAAAATGCTATAGAATGCTAGCCAAAGGTTTTGTCTAGTTTAGATAGGCTATTTGGATGGCTTTCTGGTTTGTTGATTCAGAATACAGTCACCGATGTTGGTTGGTCTATCGAGGTCAGTCTAGTAAATGGTGCTGATGTCAGTTGGGTTGTCGATGTCAGTTAGAATTGTTAGCCTTAGCTAACTTTTAGAATATTTCTAATATAAACAAAGGGATTTCTAGAAGTTTAGTGGCTGGTGCAGGGTTGCAAGAAGGTAAATGAGGTCTGAGGAAGGGTATAGGTAGAGGATTGGTGTGAAAAAGGGGTGAGAACAAGGGGAAGGCCTTTCAGCCCCTCCATAGAAAAAGTCAAGGTTCTCAATAGTATTTATAAATATTAATGAAAACTAATTGATAATATATTCTAAGACACTGAAATGAAAACTAGAGTACTTAGCTTTATAGGGTGAAGAACCAGAGACGTTAGAATAGTGATTCCCATTATGGCTGATGTGACTGGTGTTGTGAGCCAATGAAGTGAACATGGATTGATTCAATTTAGTAGCTCAAGGTCTTTTTACAATATTTCAATCCAATCTTTGGATTACTTCAATTCAGAGCTTTGGTAGCCATGAAAATGATAGTCAAGTTTTGGTGCTTGAAATCTTAGACTGTGCATGCGAATGTGCGAGAAGGCAGGTGAGCTCAATGTTAGAGCTTGGTTTATGTAACTGACATCAGTGATCCTACTGGCATTGGCCAAGGTTTGACTGACATCAATGGAGAGATAATAGGTAAAAGGGCTATTTTTAGCTCTTTGCCCATTTCTCCACCTACCAAGTGCCTTTTCTATTGGAGAACGGTCAAAATAAGGTGTTATGAGGCACGGGAGTTGGTTAGGGAGTTAAGATGGAGTGAGAATAGGTCATGGGTAGTTAGGATTTAGAGGACCTAGTCTTAAGCTAACTCATAGGTTAAGAAATGGTCTTAGGGTGAGGTGTCTAGGTGAGGTGTCTAAGGTGAGGTAATTAATCTAAAATAAGTAGTTTTAAAATTAATAAGGTGTGCAAGTGTGGGTTAGGAGTGTTAACATTTAGAAAGGGACCAAGGGGGGGTTGACACAATATTGGTGTCTACATTTTCACCTTTGTGTCTTGTGGTTCGTTCTGACGAATTACAAGACAAAAATATATGCAAGTTTCCCCAAGCTGAATCATAGGTTAAGAAACGGTCTTAGGGTGAGGTGTCTAAGTGAGGTGTCTAAGGTGAGGTAATTAATTTAAAACAAGTAGTTTTTAAATTAATAAGGTGTAAAAGTGTGGGTTAGGAGTGTTAATGTTTAGAAAGGGACCAAGGGGGGTTGACACAATATTGGTGTCTACATTTGCCCCTTTTTGTCTTGTGGTTTGTTCTGACAAATTGCAAGACAAAAATAGATGTAAGTTGCCCCAAGCTGACTCATAGGTTAAGAAATGGTCTTAGGGTGAGGTGCCTAGGTGAGGTGCCTAAAGTGAGGTAATTAATTTAAAATAACTAGTTTTTAAATTAATAAGGTGTGAAAGTGTGGTTAGGAGTCTTAACATTTAGAAAGGGACCAGGGGGGTTGACACGATATTAATGTCTACATTTGCCATTTTTTGTCTTGTGGTTTGTTCTAATGAATTGCAAGACAAAAATAGATGTAAGTTGCCCCTAGTATGGGATGAGGTATTCCCCCTCAAAGTGGGAATAAAGAAAAGGTAATCCAAAATTAGGTGCTAATTTGATAGGTAGTGGATGGGTAGGATGAGGTTGGAGTGTGAATGCTGCAATAGTTGAGATTGTGCATATACCACTTCACTTGATAGGCAGGTCGAATTGTCATAGGCAAGGTCGAGGAGGACTAAAATCAAAGTAACTAGTCCCTAGATTATTAGTGGTAGTTGATTTGGTTAAAATGATCAAAGCTATAGCTCCAATGGTCATCATGTTCCAAGTATTTGGGCTAGGAAGTGCTCTTGGAAAACATAAAAAATGTCACATATATTGGGGATCAACTTGGTCATGATCCAAAAATAGGTGTGAGGGTCATGTATAATTTGCTAACTATTCATGAGGTAGCATACATAATCAAAACAACCAAGGCAAAGTTGTCTCAAAAGTGATCATGGTTTGAGGAGATAGTCACGATCTCTGAGGTCGTTTATCGAGTCAGGTTGAGATATAAGTGATCTCAAGTGTTGTTTGTTGTGGTTAGGGAGAGGTATATGATCTCCAATGTGCCCCATGAGAAGTCTAAGGTGACTTCTACAATGTTAGAGATGGTTGTTTCGTCATGATTTTGGGCAAATTTTAGAGAAGACCTATGTTTTTAGGTCATCGATGGTTTTGCGTGGATAGCTAGTTAGCCTAGGGTTCAGGGTAGGCAGTGAGCCTAGGGTTTAGATAGTTGGTACATTAGGTAGATGAATGAATGAACAGCTAAGCTAACCTCAGAAGACCCCAGGTCAAGTAAGTGCTACCTACATAGCCCCTATTTTAAGTGCCTCAGGCCAATGTAGTTCTCCCCAAAAGGGAAGAAGAGTCAAAGAGGTTAATAGTTATTTTGGTTATGTTAGTGTTTTTAGCATTTCCCATATGTTTAATGGTACATGCTTGAAATAATGAGTGTATGATGATGTTATAGCCTTTTCCATATTGTGTGATGGTGTATGTTGTAACATAGGTTATGTGGTTTTTCAACCTTAGGAATTTTCCATATTGGTGATGGTGTATGCTAAAAATGAAATGAGTTTATTTATGCTTCAGCAAGTTTCCATATTGTTGATGGCATATGCTTGACATAAATTGTGTTTGGTTGATAGTTTCCATGTGTATTGTTTTCCATAGAAACTAATGTGAATGGGCTATGATAATTTATATAACACAAATTGGTATTTCCATTAAATAAATCATGATGTTATGTTAGTGGTTAGAAAATGTTTTGGTTGTATTTTATCAGAAACATGTGATGTTATTTTTGATAAAATTGAGTTGAAAGTTAGGTTCATAACTTTATAGTGAAAATTATGAGATGACAATATGTGAGCATTTAATTTTAAGACACTGCATCCTAAAAGATAAATTGGCATGTGAAAAAGGTGTGCATGAAGTGAAAGGTGCATTGCTCTTTCATCGATGAGGACCATAATGATAGCATAGATAGGCTTTTTGAAAATAAAAGCCCCATTCATGCATTATGTCGTTGACCATTGGTTTTTGTTAGAGAAGTACCCTAATCACTTGAATTTAAGTGAGCTCAAAATTCCTTGGGTATTATGGGGTAATAGGTGTGATTATGTAATATATGAGGATAGCATAACCCTTTTTAGTAGGGATAACTTTGTCTATTTTATAGGTGACCCTGAGAACGACTACGGGCAAGTCCATGACTTAATAGTTTGTCAGTCAGTTTTCTTTTTCTTTTTTTTGGTAGACTGATCAATGTGGGAAGTCTACTTGGGGATGTTGTTTTGTTTTGTGGTCATGTGAAGTTGATCGATGCAGGAAGCTTCTGAGAGGGTTGTATGTTTGTAGCAAAATTTGGGCATAGCCATCCTTTTAGGGAGTGGTTTATATTTTGCTTTGTATGTTTTGATTTCTTTGAATAGCTATCCTTGAAGGGAGAAGTCTATTAATTATAGAAATAATGCAACTGTCCTTCGAGGGAGTAGCCTACATTTATAGTTTATGACCTTTTAATATTTTGTTAGGCATCCTAGTTTTATGTTTTTTTATTAACTAAACTTTTAGTCATGGACTAGACTATATGAGGTTTAGGGGTTTTCATTTTATTAAGACAAAACATTAATGCTTAAAAAAGGGTTAACTAATTGTTTTTAAGGAAAAGGGGTTGAAAGGAATAGGAATGAGGAAGATGGGGGTTGCTCAAGGGATGAGCTCAAGTTAAACATCAAATGAATGATTACTTGGTTAATAGTAGAATGGTCATAGATGTAAGGCATTAAGGGGCTCAGGTTTTGGCAGCCTTCGAGAGAAGACAAATGATAAGTGTTTGATCCATACTTGTGCATTATTATATAAGTCTGAACTAATTAGGAACAAACTTGTCACATTTGCTTCTTTCCATATTAGTCGCATGTTGGTTTTTGTTAAGGATGAGATCTCTAATTTTGAAATCTCACTCTTTTAGATATTTATTGTAGGCACACTTGATGTGATCTTGGTAGATATGAAGTAGGTTAGCATGTTGTTAGCATTTGATACAATGTTGAACATATTCACTACAATCTTGGTTAAGAGTGGGCCAATAATAGCCCAGGTAGAGGATGGGCTTTGCAACCATGTCACCACTAAAATGTCCTCCACAAATATGATCATGGACTTGTTTGATGGCATGAGATGTCTCAATGGTGGTTAGGCATCAGAGAAGGAGGTCATTGAAACCTCATTTGTAGAGAAGACCACCTAGCATGGTGTATCAAGTAGTACTCTTGATAAAATCTCATCATCCATTGTTAGAGAGGTCAATAGGAATGATAGAATAAGTCAAGTAGTCAACAAGTTGTTTATACCAAACATCATGTTGGTTAGAGAAGTTAGGAGGAATTACCCCCAAAGATGTTGGTTGATATGTGCCCAAGATTGAAATATTGGGCTTTGGTGGTGGAGAGGGCTTGGTGAATGGATATGTCCAAGGGGTAAAAACCTACTCTTTTCCTTTATCCTTTAGGGTTTGAGACTTGGTGGCCACATTAGTAGTGTTGATTTCAAATAAAGGGGGAGGAGGTGGTAGAAAAACTATAATCTCATGTTGAGATCTCAATTCAAGTGAGGAGGTTTGGGAGGCATGGGATGGTTTTGGTAGTTTGTCAAAAAGGTGGTCAAGAGAATCCTCAATGAGAAGGGTGTCATTTTCTAGGTTTTGGTGAATGACAACCTTAAGATCATGGCAACTCTCAGTATCATGCCCAGATGTGTGATGATATAAGTAGATTTGAGTGTCATCAAACTAAGATGGTTTTGATCTAAGAGGTTGGTATGGCTTAATGGGCAGGAGAATGATGCTAGAAGATTGCAACAATCAACGTAACAGTGAAGCATAAGAACCCACTAATGGGTCTGCACTCATTGTTGTAGTAGGGGTTGATAACTTTTGTTTAGGATTTATTGGGAGAGTTCTTCATACCACCTTTTTGGTTGGTGGTGTGGCCACATGTGTAGATGGTACTTTCTTGATGAGAGGTGTTGAATTTCTTGGAGGAAATATGTTTTTGATGTGTAAAGGGAGTAATGGAGGTAGTTTGTCTTTGTGAGGTGTTGGAATATGGAGAACTCATATTAAAGTGGAAGGATGTGGACCCAAGATAAAGGGCAATGGTGAAGGTGGGGGAGGAGTAGACCGATGTGGTTTAGCATTCTCCTTTAGTTTGGTGTGAGGACCACTATTGTGTAGGGTGAGGTGCAAATATAACTTCACTTGTGGGTGAGTCAGGTTTGATACAAGGTAAACACCAAGAGATCTAATCTATTTTAGCATGGTGGACACCTATAAGGGTTTGGATTCAGATGTGGAAGGCTAAGCTTCTGATGATTTAGAAGTGGAAACCCAATCCTCATTAGAGACTTTAGGGTAAATCATTGTGGAAAGGTTGGCAGTATAAGGTAAAGATGGATGTGTAGGATAAGGAGCCTTAAGTCACTCCCATAATGCCTCATAATCTAGGTTCCTAGAATGGAAGAATCCTAAGTTTTTTGCAAATTGAGAGAAGGGTTTAGATGACATTGCACGAGGTCTTATAGTTAGTCCTTTGGAGGATTTGGGTGATTGTGAGAGCGGAAAAGTGTTGGATGCAGTGATCACAAGCTAAAGATGAGAGAGAACCATCATCAAATCTTCCTCAGTTGAGGTGGGTGAGGTGGTGAGTTCTCTCGACAGAGAAGAGATTGGAGAATTTGGATCTTCAAGTGGATAGAGCATAGGGATGATCATGCCTTCCACGTGTGGTCTAGGAGCATGGAAAGTATGATCCTCCATTGGTAATAAGAAGGATAAGGGTGGGGCCACCAATGTTGGTGCCATCAAAGCATCCTCCAATATGGGAGAGGTTAAAGTAGGCTCTCCTACATGTGAAAGGGGGGTGGATGGAGGACTATCTTCCATTGGTGGAGGAAAAATAGGAGAGGAAGGCTCTTCTAAAGGGTGAAGCAGAGGGATGATGGCCCCTTCTACATGAGGGCATGGGGTATGAATGGTAAATTCTTCTAATGGTAAAAGAAGAGGGAAGGTAGGGGCAAGAGGAATAGGTAATATGGGATCCTCATGAGGTAGAAGAATGGGTAGAGGAGGTGCTTGATGTTGTGGGGGTGATACAGGTGAAACAAGTTCATCCACACGAGGAAGAGGACGAGGCAAAAGGAGCTCTTTATTGTGTGGGGGTGATATGGGTAAAATAGGCTCTTATAACCATGGTGGAGAAATGGGCTGACCAACTTCTTTAGATTATGGGAGAAGCTGGATAGGAATGAAAGGAAAGACCATGTCGATCGTGCGTATGTTGCATTCTTGACGGTCATCGACTATGGTCTGAACATTGTTCTGACTTGGAGGATGGTTAGGAAATAGTTTCCTAAAGACATCCATGTTTTGGCTGGATGGTCCATTAGGATTATCCAAAATAAGGTCCCCTTTGTCTAGCATGTCTTGAACAATGTTCTTTAGGGTCTTGCAATTATCCATGTCATGACCCTTAACATGATGATAGTTACAAAAGTCATTTTCCCTATACCATGTAGGGATGGCTCGTGAGGGATCAAATTAGATAGGTGGTCAGATTTGAGGGAGGTTGAGGACTCCCTGATTCACTAATTTATCCAATACAGAAGCATATGATTCTCTTATTAGAGTGTATCGTCACTGTTCATACCATTATTGGAATTGTCTAGTGATGTTTTGTGAAGTGGAGGGCTCAGATTGGTTGGTTGTGGTAGAAAATGGTAACCTAAGGACCATAGCATTCACCAATCCCTTAGACTTGGAGTGGGAAGAAGAAGGTTTGGAAGAAGAAAGGTCATTGGGTTTTGTGTTGGTATTTTTGTTATGCAATTTGACCTTGTCTTCTTCTATTACACATAGTTCAAGATTTCAAGCCATAGTGAAAGCTTCATCAAATGTGCAGAAAGTTTGAACTCACAGAGTGGATGAGATGTGCTTGGCACATGCTCTTGAAAAGAGCTCAATGAGCTCAGGTTGAGGTAGTGAGAAGGAGAATTGGTTGATCAAACCTCTCCAACAGGTGACGAAGTCTACTATTGACTCATCCTCAAATTGTCTAATGGAATAAAGGTCTGTGATGGAGACCTTCTTGGTAATGTTGATTGAGAAATGATTGAGGAATAGATGAGTGAGTTGAACAAAGGTGAAGAGAGAATGACTAGTAATGGAGCTATACTAGTCAAGGGTGGTGCTAGAAAGTGACATAGGGAATGTGCAAAGTAATAATGCATCATCGTGCGTATGAGGTAGCAAGTGTGTCTAAATGCTCGTAGATGTTGTTGTGGGTCCTCTTTACTCTAAAAGTGAGTAAAATTTGGGAGTTCCCACTAGATAGGGTATGGTCGAATAGGAAATGAAGGGTAGAAAGGTTCGTTATAGATTTGTTTGTATGAAAGAACATGCCTCGAACCTAAAATAGATGTCTCAAGGTTGGACATCTTATCCATCAACATCTTAATTAGATCGATAGATGGATTGGTATGAGGGGCACCCCCTAAGTTATATGGTACCTAGAAGGAGTTAGAAGGGGTGTTTGATTTACCTGGTTGCATTTGTGTAGGTGTAACATATTGATAGTTTGTCATAGGGGCTGATGTCGAGGCTAAGGGGGCTTGTGCCATGAATTTGGAGGGCACAACTTGACTAGATGCCACCAAGGGTGGTTGAATGGTGGTGACACTAGTTAAAGGATAGGTGGTCACTCTCATATTTATAGGTGCAAGAGTGGATGGGATAGAGATAATCAAGTTTTTGAAAGGTTTCAAACTTGGTTGAATTGTTTGTGGTTAAGGGGGTATAGAAACCTTGATGGAGGTAGGGCCAGAAAGGATAGAAGGGGAGGCCAAATCTTGAACATTGGCCATGGTTGGGTAGTGGATGCTATTGATATCATTGCCGCTTCAACCAAAGAAGTTGGCATCCCATAAATAGGGTTACCTAAAGGATCTCATGTTTGGCTTCTAGCGAGATAATGTTGGAGAGCCTTGACATTATGGTTAAGGAATCTCTCAAAATCTTGATCCCCTTCAGGAACAATAGGAGGTTAATCAGGGGTAAGTTGGATAGGAGTATGCTCAGTGTTTTAAGTATAATCCATTAGATGACTTGCTACGAAGGGTGAAGGTGGATGTGGTTGTTGACTCACATGGTCAACAAGGAATTTGGATTGACTACATGTTAGGACCATCCAAGGTGAAAGGGGTTTAGGTTCCAAAAACTATGTGTTTTAGTTTTAGAAAACTAGAATTTGTGTTAAACAACAAGAAATTTGGGTTTTAAGCTTACTATTTGGAATTTTTTTATAATTTATTGACAATGACCGATGTCAGTTGCTTAAGTAATATTGATTAGAAAATGTTTCTGACATCGATCAGATAACTAATGTCGGTGAAGGTTTGGTAGCCGATGTCAGTGGAAAAGCTGATGTCAATTTTTGTGTAATTCTAGAGACAAAAAATTGATAGTTTTTGGAAGAAGAAAATATTATGAGTTGTTTTGGACTTTAGAATGGTATGATATTACTAGCTCAAACACTCAGATAAAACTAGTAGAATAGATGATTAGGTAAGCAACCTCTAAAACATTAGATTCCTAGGAATGAGTTTTAAAGTCGTGGTGGCTTATGCCTTAAGAGAATGTGTTGGGAGTTGGGCTTGTAGAATAGTTCCTAGAGAGGAAGTATATGACTAGTTTTAGGTTGTATTATGGTGCTCAAAAATATCTATGTTAGGGTTAGTACGTGGCCTGGTGCTGGGGCTTGCTCCCTTAACATCACGAACCTAGAGCTAAGCTAGGCCGCTTAGCCAAAATATACCTTCCCTATAGTTTATACTCTGCCAGAGAACAGAGTGGGTCCTCCTCTTGGTGGTGAAATCCAAGTAGGATTGCCGAGTGGGGTAAGGTATCTGCTAGGTGATGAAATCTTAGACGGGCCTTGTCTCAAGTAAGTTTATGTGTTTGATTTGAAGTGATTGTGGTTTGGTTGTGTCACATTTGTGCACTACGATTCATTCATAATGCTTTAATTACTAAGTGGGTAAAGTGTGCATCCAAGCAAGAATGAAATGAAATAGTTTTTAACCCAAATTGAAATATGTTATTCAAATGCAAACAAATGGAGAAGAGGTAAAGAGTATGAGTTTTTCACTACTCTATGATGCATGAAAGAAGTAACAAGAAGAAAAAGAGATGTTCTTTTTAACCTCTATTAATGATTTCCTTTTGAAACAAAAGAATAGAAGACGGGATGTAAGAAGTGAATATTTTTCTAATGCATCTACATGAAAGTTTGATTTTTAAAACAAGAAGAATGAACCCAAGGAAAACTCCAAGGGTCCCACTGGGTGTGCCAGAATGTTTCTCTATATTTTCACTAATTATATTCAAATGAGGAAGAAACTAAGGTTAAGAGGTTATGGATTTGATGTTACCCAGATTTAGTGTGCACCGTATCCAAGCTTTGTGGGAGCTCCTCTTTGGCTGTGGAGGAAACACCTGCAGTAAGAATGAAACTTAAACAAGAAAGATGTTAGAAGAGGATATGGTGGACTGCCAAGCTACGCACTCAGTCCCAAAAGCGTGAAGCTCCTTAAGGGATGATAGTCCACTATTTAAAGATAAAAGTGTTGTAAAGGAAGAAATGATAAATGAGTAAAGAAATAGAAAAGTAGATGGTGTGTACCTGTTCCCTGTAGTCTGTGTATCTCAAAATTTTATAGAAGGCTGGTCGAAGGTTTTGTCTAGTTTAGATGGGCTGTTTGGATGGCATTCTAGTTTGCTAATTTAGAACATAGTCACCGACATCAATTGGTCTACCAAGCTCAGTCTGGTAAATGGAGCTAACGTCGATTGGTTTGCCAATGTTGATCAACATTGTCAGCCTTGGACAACTTTTAATATATTTTTGGGATAAACAGAGGGGTTTTTGGAAGTTTGGAGGCTAGTGCAGGGTTGCAGGAAGGTGAATGAGGTCTGAGGAAGGGTATAGGTAGAGGACTGGTGTGAAAAGGGGGTGAGAACAAGGGGAAGGCCTTTTGACCCCTCCATAGAAGAATTTGGGACTCTCAACAGTATTTAGAAATATCAATGAAAACTAATTGACAACATATTCTAAAACACTAAAATGAAAACTAGAGTACTTAGCTTTATAGGGTGAAGAACCAGAGATCTTAGAATAGTGATTCCCATTATGGTTGATGTGAACAGTGTTGCGAGCTAATGAAGTGAACACAAATTGCTTTAATTTAGTAGCTCTAGGTCTTTGTACAATCTTTCAATCTAGTCTCTGGATTACTTCAATTCAGAGCTTCGGTAGCCAGGAGAATGATAGTCGAGTTCTGGTGCTTGAAATCTCAGAGTGTGTGTGTGAATGTGTGAGAAGGTAGGTGAGCTCAATGTTAGAGCTTGGTTTATGTAACTGATGTCAATGATCCCACTGGCGTCAATCGAGGGTTGAGTGATGTCGGTGGAGAGAGAATAGGTAAAAGGGCTATTTTTAGCTCTTTGCCCATTTCTCCACCTGACAAGTGCCTTTTCCATTGGAGAATGGTCAAAAAAAGGTGTTATGAGGCACAGGAGTTGGTTAGGGAGTTAAGATGGAGTGAGAATAGGTCATGGGTAGTTAGGATTTGGAGGACCTAGTCTTAAGCTGACTCATAGGTTAAGAAATGGTCTTAGGGTGAGGTGTCTAGGTCAGGTGGCTAAGGTGAGGTAATTAATTTAAAATAATTAGTTTTTAAATTAATAAGGTGTGCAAGTGTGGGTTATGAGTGTTAAAATTTAGAAAGGGACCAAGGGGGGGTTGACACGATATTGGTGTCTACAAATAAATATCTTTGTAAGTGTTTTATGATATGAAATACATGATATGTCAATGATAATCTAAAAGATGTCTCAAGATATAACATAGTTTATATTAGAGGTTATTAGTTCAATAGGTGTATGCCTAGATAGATACAATACTATAATATCATGTGCAATATACTAAATTTAAAATATAAATGTTAGTTTTTAATTATCAAGGAGGGATGGAGCATGATGTCCATCATGTCATCAAAGAAAGCAAGATAATGAATTTCACACATTAGTGAACCATAAAAGGTATTTCTCAAAATAAGATCAAGTGAAGCATGGTAATGATAAATTGATAAAAAAAAATAGCATAAAACAATAAAATGTAAGTTTAGCATGGTAATAGAAATGTAAAGCATGGATAATGCATATAGTTGAATTGTTTTTAGTGTTTTGAGTTATTTAAATGTTTTTGTATTTAGACATGCTATACTCTTTTTGGAATTTTTAAAATAAGCTATGTATAAGCAATCAAAAAGAAAATATGTACAAGAATTTGAAAAGAAGCTATATATAATTAAGACTAAATAGAAATGATACTAACCGATGAGTATCAAGATAAACTCCCTATCATGGTGTTTTGTACCAAGGAGAGGAATCATGCATGATCATAAAGAACTATGGAAGGGCTAAGATTGTGAATCTAAAAGCTATGTATATTGTAAATTCTCTAAAATATCTATAGTGGAAACCAACTATGGGGTTCCCATGTAACTCTAAGAACTTGATGCAATGGAAGGGCTCTTAGGGACCCATTTGGTAGTAGAACAAGATCTCTAAAAATATGCTCTATGTGTAGAGGCATGAGATCTCAATGATACTACTTTGGGTGAGAATAATGTAGCTATAAACTATCTAGAGTCCTAAAACTATCATTGATGTAGTGGTTTATCTAAGACAGGTCTTCATGGAAGTGTATGGACTCTCTATGATGGTGAGGGAGGCCTTGAATGTGTGTGAATATCAATTAGAGGCAAAAATGTAACTAGTGGAGAAGATGAAACTAGTGACTGTAGAGTAGTAGATGGATCTAAAGTGGGGAGTGGTAGCTTATATGAAACTCTACCAACTATAAAAACCTAATTTATGTGAATGAATTTCACACATTAGTGAACTATAAAAGGTATTTCTCAAATTTGTTATATCCGTGGTCAGCCAAGAAACACCTCAAAGGCTCCTACACTAGGAAAAATAGTAAATGGTGTGGCTACATGTGTAGATAAAATATATAGATGAATTAATATCTCACCCATTTCATGTTATATGTGCCCATTGAATTTATTGAGAACCATGTTCATTGTGGTAATATCTTGATCTAAATATCCCAAATGTTATAGTAATGTCATAGTGAAAATGTTTACACTAGATCCATTATCTATGAGAATGTTATGAATGGGATGATGATTAATGTAGGATATGATAAAGAGTGAATGGTAATCTAAATCATTCTCAATTATCTCATAATATAAAAAGGAAATGGAAATTCTAGATGGAACTCTAGAATTATACACACCAATCATGTTGTTCAAAGGATGTGAGTCAATTGAAGGTGCCTGATATGTGTATAGAGGAGGGTGTGTATGATATGCATGGTGAACACCTAATGTATCCCCTATTCCTATTTGGAATGTTATGGGAAAGGATATAATAAAAATTTTGGAGCTTTGTCCTATGTTTTCTTTACCCGAGGAGGCTCAACTAGAGTTCCAAGATCAATAAGGTTGACATCTATCAAGTCTAGTATCTTGTGTTGTAAAGTGATGCATCTATTCATTATGTGGCTTGGTACCCTATGAAAATTTCAAAATAAATTTTGATCATATCCATGTAGAATAGGCTTTGTTGTATCAACTTCCCAAATAGGAGGGAGAAATATGATATTTCATTCCAATAGTTGTTGTAAGACTTTGGCTGGAGATATTGGTAGATTGGTAAAGGCTCACCGAGGAAGTGGTGATAAAACCACTCCAAAGTTTTATTAAATGTAGGTTGATTTTTAAATTTATTATCATTAAATTTTACTATATATGGGGCTTTATTATTACTCTTATTTTTGTGTCTAATATTCTTGTGTACTTAAATTTGCCAATTTGACTTCTCTTTCCTTTAGTGTATGACATAACTCAGTGAAGGAAGATAACCTTTCAAAAATTATTGACTCGTGCAAAGCTGGTAGAAGACTCTATTTGAAGAGATCGTATAATTATTGATTGGCCATGGGGTTAGTCATTTTATCTAATATATTCTTATATCTAAGAACATGATCTATGAGATACTCATTTGACCATGTTTCTATTGTGCAACTTGGGCATAATAAACCTTGTCACCTATGTTAATGCTAAAATGAGTTAGGAACATTGAAACTAAAGGATTTAATGTGTTGACCCACTAATTTGGTAGGCTATAAAACCATTGTAGAACATAGTCCTTTAAACTCCATGGAAATAACTTTGTTAATAACTAGTCATTTGGTACATAGTCTAATCATGCTATGTGAAAAGCTATCAAGTGTGTCTATAGATCACCCTTGCCACCATATAGAGTGATCTTGGGTCGAACAAAACTTGGTGTCAAGGGTTTAGAAGTAATATGTCATGCCAATGGTATATGAAGTAAAGCAAAAGAGTCCAAAGCCAGTGTTGGTCTAGAGGCACCTTGCTCAAGATATAGTACCTTAGATTAAAGAGATTTTATCTCTTGAACAAGGGTAGCCACATCAAGAGAAAATTATTTACTAGCCATAATTGGTGGTTCCTCATATGAAGTTTGGGATACTATAGGGGTTATTGAGATATATTTTCCCCCATAATGTCATTTACAACTAATTATTTTTTGGTTTGAGAGGATTAACCATTGTTTACTTTCTATTTTTATTCTTGTAGTATTTTAAGTATATCATCTTGTATATCAAGATGTTTAGTTAAAAGTTCTTGAATTTCCCTCTTATTAGTTTCATCAAAACTAGTATATTGAGCCATTGTTAAATTTAGAAAACAAATTGAAAATGGAATATTTTTTTTGTGATTAAAAAAATGTGATGGAAGGAAAGTACTAAATAAAGGAAATGTAAAGTCCTAAAAATAACAAACTTGAAAATAACAAACTTGAATATTCATAAAAATGGTATGAAGCTCACAAACATGTACGATGCTACCTCAAGAAGTGAAGGGACCTAGTAAATTCAACTAGGGTTTTAAGGGAATAATTTTTAAAATTACTATGGTAAATCTTAAAAATTAAATGTGAAATTATGATTTAAATATGTAGGAAAAATTCAGAAAAATACTGTAAAAATCAACAAGGAATTCTCCCTAGGTTTTTTAGGGTTTTTGTGAATAAATGAAGTTAGGTTCACTAAATGATTTAAATTTTTAAGGAAATAATGGCATTTTATTCCTATTTTAGCTAAAAGTCTAGATTAATAAATTAGTAAATAATATTACAATAATTATAGTCTTGATTTTTATAAGTTATCTATCTTTTGTACCTTTCTAAAAATAGCAATAAATAAGGAGAAAATATAACTTATCTTAAAATAGGCTGAGATGGTTGATACAAGGTCTAAACTAGTTATGTAAGACTAGGGCAGTGTCACAAATCAAAATCTGGCTTTTGTTCAATGAAAGGATAAGAGAGCCAAAAATAGGATACTTTGGGTCTAATTTTATTGTCTTATTTTACCATTTTTATCCAAACTAGTCATAGAAACCTCAACTTTCTAGGTTCTATACGGTGTTCCTGTGTGAGCCTACATGTGAAATCTTGAGTGTTGATTGTTGATAAAACTCCTTATAGAGCTATTTTAATCTTCAAACCCTAACCCTGCATCATGCTTAATAAAATAGTATTTTAATCACTCAAATAAATTGTGGGGGGGGGGTGGGTTAGTGTGTGTAAGATGTACTAAATGTGTGATCCAAACCCCTTGTGTAGACATGTTACCTACATACCAATACTTTGAAGAGGGATCAAGCCATATGTACTTCTCCCACCTAATGTGATTTGTGAAATAGTGTGATGCATATACAATAATCTTAAATTAAGAGTGCCTAAGTTGGCTAGGGACTGGTATGATCATTTGAATATGTTTGTAGCTATGTTAGGTGACTATATTAAGAGAATAGGGAAGTTTTCCTTAGTAGTTTACTTATATTCTTACTTGATTTGTAAGATTTGTCACCTCCCTTGTAAATGAACTTTGGATAGGATTTTATAAGGAACCATTGGTCATGGGTTAGATGTATTGACACTAGGCCAACACAATAAAGCATAAGAATCAGATGAAAAGGACTATTTGGTATTAAGTTACAAATGGATAGAGCATCAAAAATAGAACACTCTAGGGTCTAGCACTATAGTCTAGGTATGGTGCTTGTGTCTTACAGAATTGGGACTTGGGGGATAAGATTTATATACACATATTATTTTCAAACTTTTATTTATTATTGACACTTTATATTTTATGGGAACCTATCAAGTATCAATCTATTTAAGTGTATGCTTTAAGGGGTGCACTAGGAAATGGGTGGGTAGACCATTGGTGCTTCATAAAATTATTTTTCCTTTTTCCACTTACTATCTACACACTAGCTTCCTAATACTATGATCCCTAGGCTTGTTCTTCTCTTTCCTATCCATTCTAGTCATTATCATGCTTTATTCTTTCATTTCTTGCCTTATTACACTTTTTACCTATTCATTACCATAGGTCAACCTAGTCAACCTGGTCAACCTAGTGTATTATGGGAAAATTTAGCTATTTTGATTTTTTACATCTTAGATGACCTAGCACAAACTTTGGGAATTAACCCAAGAATGTACTAGGTCAACTTGGTCAAACTATTATAACCAATATGTCTGAATGCTTTTTAGATAAGATACTACTATATATACAAGGTCATTTCCTATCATTTAATAACATAGAAGAATCAAGGAAGAAGTGTGAATGAACATATACTTATTAACCATTCCTATTGAGGAATAAAGCTTTAGGGTTGAATACTTTTTTCGGATATCAAATCTTGTCTTGTGGAGAATTATTTTTGCTGCTTAGGTAGGTTGTGTGGCCTAGAGATAATTTATCTTATTTATCCATACAAGCCACAACAATCCTTATGAATCACCTTGTCCAAGGGAGAGGTTGAGACTTGGTAGGTTTGTCTTCAAAGTTAAGTATTCCCAAGTTTATTTTTCCTTTAAAAGAGTAGATAGATAATGTAGTATGTATTTTTTTCTTCCATGTATTAGGATTTTGTATACATTGACATGAGTATATGTCTTTTATCCATTTTTATTTTAGTTGTTTACTTATTTTGTTTTAACACCAATTTTATGTCACAAAATTTATGTGCACTAGATTAGTTTATTTTTATTATAATGGTTTAATTTCTTGTTTGTTAGCATAAGTGAATATGAAATCATAGAACTCTTTTATGGTTGTGTGATTATGTTAGATTTTAGGATTTGGAACCCTTTCTAGCATGATGTGTTGTGACAAATGATACAAGTGATCCCCTAATTGGGTCTAGAGGATCCCTATATTCACAATGTTATCGATTAACAAGTGTATACCCAATCAAAAATGTAGGTGTGCTCTATCTTATCCAATCTAGGATTAATTCATTATGCATCATGTAGTATTGATTGCATACATTTTGGTGAACCCAACATGAATCCAACCCTTGTTGGATTTATTCACTTTTATATCATTATTTTATCATCATTTCTATCATATATTTTGACATGATGGTTCGATTCTATAGACCTAGTTTTCTTTTTCTTTGTACATAGGAACAAGTAATTGAATCAACCAACTAGACCTAGTATAGGTTTTTAGAATTTTTGAGAATAATAGTTTCACCTACTAGGTCAACCTAGTTTACTTAGTGTACTTTTACTCACAATGTATTAGTTTTTAGTATAGCCTAATCGATCAGCTTGACCTAGAATAGATTCTAGTTTCCAAACTTTTAGATCATCCTAGTAGGTCAACCAGCTCGACCTAGTACATTTCCAAACATCCAATCCAGCCAACTAGGTTGACCAAGTTGATCTAGTGCATTTTTAGCATTTTTTTAGAATATTTTTATATTTCTTGGTCAACTAGCTTGACATTGTTTTCATGTTTTGGATCAACAATTTATATCTCTAAACTATAAAGGTGAGTTTCTATTCTTTTGTATCTCTTTGTTTATATACTTTCTTTTCAAGTTTTATATCCTTCAAAACTACCTCTCTATGTCTAACTAGATCAACCTCATTGAGCTGGTTTTGTGTCCTATTTTTTAAAAATAATTAGGTTGAATTGGTCGACCTAGTAGGTTTTCCAAACCCTATTTTCAATAGTGGTAGCTCAACACTCTCGACCTAGTTTTATTTGTTTTACATATAATGTTTTAACTATACCTTATTTCAAAGTTGGAATTCACCTTATATGATAATCACATATTTCATTTCAATTTTTTGCAGGCTTAGAATAGTTCACATAATCTAATTAGGAGGTTTTTAATTAACCATTTAGTTGCACTATTTCTATTTTATGCACACACAACCAAATTACTTAACATCAAAAAACATATTAACATTTGACTACCCAAGCCAACCTTCTTGGATTTCATCACTAAGGGGGAAGCTGACTTGATACTCTAGTCAAGTATAAAGCATGGTTAATGGTATGGTTTGGCTAATCACCCAACACTCTTATCATTGTAGTGTGTGAAGTGAGGGGTATACCTCAATACCAAGATTGATATTTAGTACCTTATTTACAACTATAGTCCCTTTCATCCTAAACTCACCTAGAACTATGCAAGATTGATATTTAGTACCTTATTTACAACTATATTTCTATCGTTTAAAAGCATTCTTAATAATCTAACATTCTAGGTTGACCAATTAGCTAGCTTTACTTTCAAAGCTATTTATTTATTCTTTGCTCAACTGTGTGTATAATAACTTGTAATAGCTCATATTGGTGAAATATTTTTGATTTCGGTACATCAATTGGATTGACTAACATCAATTCAATTGATTTTTTTCTTACTTTCAACATTTACTTTCTTAGAGTAACTACAAATTATCTCACTTTATTTTCACAAATTGATTATCAAATTTTTCTTTTTCCTGTTTACTATGCTAGGTTGATCAGGTCAACCTAGCATATTTTATATCCCCTATACACTACACTAGGTCAACCTAGTTAACCTAGAAATATTTTCAAACTTTACCCCCTTTTTTCTAATCTTTTTTCTCTATATCGGGTCAATCTTGTGGACTTGGTTTAGACTCATAGACCTAGTTTTTACACTAGATCGATTAGGTTGACCTAATTTAATTACAATCACTTTATAAGTCCTTGTTTATCTCATCTTAAGTTTCCTCCTTTTATCATGGGCTATATTTTTTGTGATACCATTGAAAATAAATCGACAGATATGATAGAATTCACCAATCCTAATAGGCTCTCCCATAGAAAAATTAGGGTTCCTTTTTAGAAAGCTAGGAATGTCCATATTTCAACCTATATAATGAATTATGGGAATCCTTACAATACCTCTTTACAACATAACCCTCTCTTCTTATAATATTAATCTTAGTTAGATTATACTCCTGAAATACTTCTCTTTATCATGAAATTCCTTCAACATAGATGGAAAGACCCTTCTACCATCTATAACCTCATGATTAGTCATCAAGTTCAAGAACCTCATTCTCCTACTTCCACTATCTCAACTAGATTTGGGGGTATTGATTTCTTTTCTTCTAAAACTCTTCATTCAATCTTGACTCCTTATTCCATGACATCTAATATGGTTGGTTCTACATCTAGTGGGCCTCTCATAAGATCCATTATCCTTAATCCATCCACTAGTTCATTATTTACTACCCAAGGTAATAATTCTTCTAGTGCTTTTCATCTCAACCATTTACTAGGCCATATTTTTCATCAGAAATAAAATTTACCACTAGTGCTTCAAATTCTCATAGCTCTTCTCAAACTCATGTCAATAGTAATAGTGGTACCCAAGCTAGTAATACTAACTCAAACACCAACACTACTTCTAATAACACTAATCAAACTAATAAACTATTATTACAAAATCTCAATAAAATGAACACATTTCAATCTCATAACATGAATGAAATGATGAGAATGTAAAACCACCTTCTTAACCTTCAAACACAGCTACAACTAATGGCTTGGGGCACACATAAACAAAGTGTTCCTCCTCCCCCTCTTTAATATTCCTAAGGTAAACTCATTCCTCAACCTCCATTAGCCAAAAAAGTTATCAAGAATTTACAAAATAAACCTCTTACTACTCAAATTACTAACATTTATATCAGAGGTATAACACCTACCATCTAAAATAATGGTTCAACTTATCCTACCCTTCATCTTAAAATAATTTGAAATATTTATAAGGATTGGATCAAATTAAACACATTTTTTGATACCAAACTCCTTGACAAAACTATCATAGGTGATGCCTTAGATTGGTATAATCAACTTAGATCTCATTCCATCACTAGTTTGGAGGATTTAATGAATACTTTAGTACAATAATTCCTAACTAATGATCTTCCTGAAAACACTTTGGCCCACTTCATCAATTTCAAACAAAATTAAAATGAAACCACTCAAGACTTTGTTAAATAATGGAAGACTTTATCAAACAAGTGTGAACATAACATAGAAAATGGCAATCTCTTTCAACTCCTTATAAATGCTTTATTTATTAAATTACAGTATTGAGTCCATACCCTTTTTGTATGTACCTTGGAGGAGTCCATTGACTAAGCCAAAAGACAAGATTTTCTCATGCATGAATTCTAGCAACCCAAACCTTCTGCTGGTCCTTATTAGTTACTTAAAAATAAAAAATTAAATATTACCAATGATGGTGTTATCGATTCATATGATACCATTCACATTGATCAAGTTTTCATTCCTACCCTTTCTTTAGAACCAAATCCTTCTAAAAAATATACTAATCCTCATTTATCATCAACAAACATCATTAATATCCATAAACCTCTTTCCTTAGCTTAATTTATAAAGCATCTACCTAGGCCTCTCCCTTGAGAGAATGAACCTATTCATCCTATGAAAACTTGGTATGATCCTAATAAGTTTTGTTGGTTTCATGCTAATTGGGGTCACTCTCATGAGACCTGTAGACAACATCATAATTTAGCCATGGATTTTCTTCTTGTTCCTAGTTTTCATCATGATGCTATCACTCTAAAACATCATCAAACTTATAAAGTTACTTTCAAATACTAAAAAAATCATGATAAAGGCCAAGCCTTGAATCACGTAAATTTTCTTTTAGCTATTTACAAAGATCCTTTACTTAATCATCAACCTATTCAAGAAAACCAAGACAAGCCCACCTCTTCCACCAATAATGTAGAAAGTCTTGTTGAACCTACATTCAAAGAAAATGTGTTTATCATGACTAATATGTGAAGGGTGGTAGATTTCATTGATTCCCAACCTATCTACACCTTACCTCCTTATAATACATTCCATGTTATCCAAGATTCTTATCTAACTCATTTGAATGAGTTTTGGAAAGAATATCTTATAACCTTTAATGATGATCCAATTTATGATTCTCCCTTGGATAACACATCTCATTATATTTCTATTATTCTTCCATCATCTTCTAGTAACAATTATAATCAATCTTCCTATGATAATCAACCCTATATTAATACTTCTTATACTTCTCAAGATCAATATAAACCAACTAATTTTCCATCACCAAATGATTTAAAACCTTCTTCTAAACCTTCTCATTCATATCAACATGCATTTCAATGCTCTTCAATTCCTCCTTCTAAAGACCTCCTTAACCATTACACATGTATTTCTAATAATATTCTCATGGATTATGATGAATGGGATCCCATTGTGAAACTCACTAATCTCCCATCTCAAATTCCATTTATCAAGCTTATGAGTACATCTCCCCATCATCAAAACCATCTTATGAAACTATTGTTTGAGATGAATGTTCCTCATCCTCCCTTAGTAGGATGGGAGGCATCCTTATCTAGTTCCAAGGATAGTATCTTATAACAATGTGAAGAGATGTCCATAAATGTTGATGAAAATATTGACACTTATCTTTCTTTGAAATTTCCCATCACATCTATGATTACCAATGAGATTCTACTTCATGTAGATGATCATTTTTTATTTATTAGTATCCAAATAGATGATATCAAAGTCAAATGAGCATTTATTGATGAGGGTTCTAATACTTGTTTTGCTTATCTTTATTTCATTAAAACCCTTAGATATTAAGAATGAAATATTAATTCTACATGTAGCACCTACTAAGGATATGATAGAAGGAAAATTTCTCCTCTTGGGTGTGTGTGGCTTCCCATTACTATCCCACCTATTACCATTTACGTAAAGGTGATAATATTTAGTTTGCATCTTTTTTATAACATCTTGGTTGGTAGGTCATGGAATCATTGTATGCAAGTTATTACTTCTTCTACACGATAATGTGTTAAATTCCCTTATAATGGAGTCATTTACAATATTCAAGGAGATACTAACCCTTAGAATTTTGAGCAATTCCAAGGTCATGGTGTTTTTAAGATTCATACTCTTGAGCCTTTACCTAGTATTCCATTCCATGAATCATAGCTTTTCAACTTTCCTGTAAACTTAACTAGAGGTTAAAATGGGCATCCCAAGATCATTGGTATCATTCCTCCTAACCTTTTAGACTCTAATGATTATGAGCTCGATGAGATTAAATTAAAGATAAATTTTTTTAATCTCATACCTCATCTCATCTCACAAATTCCAACCTCGTTATAACCTTATTCTCATAAACCACCTTGCGATGACATTCCTGTAATATTATCCAAGACTAGGCATTATATTCACCATATTTATTTTGATGACAAAGTTATTCCAACTTATGTCATTGATTTCCATATGCCAGATTATGATGATGGCTATTCTTTAGATGATCCTTTATTAGGTAGCCTTGACTAAGCCCATGATGTCAAGATTGTATATTATCATTCTTATTTATTTGAGTCTTTTCATGAATCTTATCCTATTCCATAATTTATATTTCCTAATTCTTGTATTTTCCCTCTTTATCATAGAGTAGAGATGGAACCAACACCTATAATTTCTATGGAGCCCCGTAGGACTATGCTCATGGATCATGAAATGAATGGACCTTACCATTTTCTAGGTTCTTTGACTCACATCATTAGTTCACTCATAAGGTTAGTGAAACCCTCCTTAGACCTTTTTTTGATCCCACTCCTCCCATAGTGGAATCTATGTTAGAACTATTTATTATTTATTTTTCCACTTTTGATGAGCCTACTTTTACTTCTTTTATTAGTACTCCTTATGTTCAACATACTTCCATTCCTTCTTCTTTAGACATTCTCTTGGTGATAGCTTTATTCCTTTTCCCAAGATGGATCCTTTACCTACCAAATTGTTTGATGATCCATCTCCTTCTTCATCCATCCCTATTATACCTTTTCTTGTGACTATTTCTCCTAAGAATACTCACAAGAGTACCTATTGCTTCTATGGGATAAATAATCACTCTTCTACCCATTTTCATAAATTATGGAAATATATTGATACCTTTCATCCTTATTCCCCATCAATAGAAACTACCATACCTCCCTGAAATATTCTTCCTGAATATATACCCAATTATGGTGAGAGGTATTATCTATGGCACCAATGTGACACACATCACAATGATCATTACCGTATCCTTTAGTATCATCTTAAAGATCATCTTATAGCTATTATTGGACCTTATACCTTTCCTTACATAGGTCATTCTCTCAAGAAGGCTCATCTTT